>JASTWF010000164.1:28767-66971 GCA_030390025.1 Squalus acanthias | reverse complement strand
ACACACTCACACACACACTCACTCACACACTAACTCACACACACTCACACACACACTCACTCACACAATCACACTCACTCACACTCGCACACACTCACTCACACTCACTCACTCGCTCACACTCACTCACTCACACTCACTCACTCACTCACACTCACTCACTCACTCACACTCACTCACTCACTCACACTCACTCACACTCACTCACTCACACTCACTCACACTCACACACTCACACACAGACTCACTCACACACTCACACACACTCACACACAGACACTCACACACACAGATCTGATGGACGTTCCTCTTGCAATGACCCACAATTGTTCAATTTCCACTGATTAGCAAATCGAGGTGACAGACTCTCGCTTTCTTCATGAAACCGTCAGACGAATGATGAGATATTTGCTCAGACCCCCACGTCGGGGAGTTTGTGGTCTTGAAGCCTGTGGTTTCAGTGTGTTGTAATACCGCGGCACCAGCACCAGGTGGCAGGCGTGCGCCGTGCGCGAGTCGCATCAAATCACTGAGACGCTGCCACGGAACGTTAGCACCTGGAGTTACCGCAAGAGGCACGAATGGCAACACGCGGCCGGATGGCGTCCGACACTGCGGCAGGTTTGGCCGCGGTGAAGTTATGCCGTGGTTTCCACACAGCCTCATTGGCTTAAGTTTGAAACTAAAATCTCCCATGAATCAAGCCACGTAATCCAACAACACCTTGCATTGATAGAGCGCCTTTAACTCAGTAAAACATCTCAAGGTCCTTCACAGGAATGTAAATCAGGCAAAATTTGACACCGAGCCACATGAGGTGATATTAGGACAGGCGACCAAACCATTGGTCAAAGAGGTTGGTTTTAAGGAGCGTCTTAAAGGAGGAGAGAGAGGTGGAGAGGTTTAGATTGGTAATCGATTTGTTGATGACTAGAATAGGGCCAATGGAGATTCCAGATGTTGGGGTGGGGCCGTAGAAAAGGCAAAGAAAAAAAGATGTCCCTTCAGCGAGAGGCTGAGGAGCAGGTCAGACGATGGATCCATGTGAGCGAGGGGTGCCTGTACGCCCGAGGTTCTGGGCGCGATGTGATGATATCCCCCCCACCCCCGCCCCCTCACCCCACCGACAGAACGGACGCAAGCGGTGGAAACTGGCCGTGCCGACCTGGGGGCGTGGCCAGGTTTGTGGGCGGAGCCTGCTTTCGGTGAACGGGCTATTGAACCGCTGTAAAAGATGGCGGATTGTCCAACGTAAAGTGGTTATGGGCGCAACTCACTCACGCTTAAAGTTCCGAGATCTTTAGCGTGATTCCGTTCGGTCACGCCCAGTTTACGCTGATATCTGTGCGGAAATCATAGAGAAACTCCAGGCCACGCTGTGGTAAAAGCACAAACTGTGCTCTCACTGTATTCTGTAATGGGGAGTGGAGAGCGGGGAGTGGAGAGCGGAGTGGAGAGTGCGGAGTGGAGAGTGCGGAGTGGAGAGCGGGGAGTGGAGAGCGGGGAGTGGAGAGCAGGGAGTGGAGAGCGGAGTGGAGAGAGCGGAGTGGAGAGCGGGGAGTGGAGAGCGGGGAGTGGAGAGAGCGGAGTGGAGAGTGCGGAGTGGAGAGCGGAGTGGAGAGAGCGGGGAGTGGAGAGCGGGGAGTGGAGAGCGCGGGAGTGGAGAGCGGGGAGTGGAGAGTGGGGAGTGGAGAGCGGGGAGTGGAGAGAGCGGAGTGGAGAGCGGAGTGGAGAGCGCGGAGTGGAGAGAGCGGAGTGGAGAGCGGGGAGTGGAGCGAGCGGAGTGGAGAGCGCGGAGTGGAGAGCGGAGTGGAGAGAGCGGAGTGGAGAGAGCGGAGTGGAGAGCGGAGTGGAGAGAGCGGAGTGGAGAGCGGGGAGTGGAGAGCGAGGAGTGGAGAGCGGGGAGTGGAGAGCGGGGAGTGGAGAGCGGCGTGGATAGCGCGGAGTGGAGAGCGCGGAGTGGAGAGTGCGGAGTGAAGAGCGGGGAGTGGAGAGCGCGGAGTGGAGGGCGCGGAGCGGAGAGTGGGGAGTGGAGAGAGCGGGGAGTGGAGAGCGCGGAGTGGAGAGAGCGGAGTGGAGAGCGGAGTGGAGAGAGCGGAGTGGAGAGCGGGGAGTGGAGAGCGGGGAGTGGAGAGCGGGGAGTGGAGAGCGCGGAGTGGAGAGAGCGGAGTGGAGAGCGGGGAGTGGAGAGCGGGGAGTGGAGAGAGCGGAGTGGAGAGAGCGGAGTGGAGAGCGGGGAGTGGAGAGTGCGGAGTGGAGAGCGGGGAGTGGAGAGCGGGGAGTGGAGAGAGCGGAGTGGAGAGAGCGGAGTGGAGAGCGGGGAGTGGAGAGTGCGGAGTGGAGAAAGCGGAGTGGGGAGAGCGGAGTGGAGAGCGGGGAGTGGAGAGAGCGGAGTGGAGAGAGCGGAGTGGAGAGAGCGGAGTGGAGAGCGGGGAGTGGAGAGCGGGGAGTGGAGAGAGCGGAGTGGAGAGAGCGGGGAGTGGAGAGCGGGGAGTGGAGAGCGGGGAGTTGAGAGCGGGGAGTGGAGAGAGCGGAGTGGAGAGAGCGGAGTGGAGAGCGGGGAGTGGAGAGTGCGGAGTGGAGAGAGCGGAGTGGAGAGAGCGGAGTGGAGAGCGGGGAGTGGAGAGAGCGGAGTGGAGAGCGCGGAGTGGAGAGCGGGGAGTGGAGAGAGCGGAGTGGAGAGAGCGGGGAGTGGAGAGCGCGGAGTGGAGAGCGGGGAGTGGAGAGAGCGGAGTGGAGAGAGCGGAGTGGAGAGCGGGGAGTGGAGAGTGCGGAGTGGAGAGTGCGGAGTGGAGAGAGCGGAGTGGAGAGAGCGGAGTGGAGAGCGGGGAGTGGAGAGAGCGGAGTGGAGAGCGCGGAGTGGAGAGCGGGGAGTGGAGAGAGCGGAGTGGAGAGAGCGGAGTGGAGAGAGCGGAGTGGAGAGCGGGGAGTGGAGAGAGCGGAGTGGAGAGAGCGGAGTGGAGAGCGGGCAGTGGAGAGAGCGGAGTGGAGAGAGCGGAGTGGAGAGAGCGGAGTGGAGAGTGGGGAGTGGAGAGAGCGGAGTGGAGAGCGCGGAGTGGAGGGCGCGGAGCGGAGAGTGGGGAGTGGAGAGAGCGGGGAGTGGAGAGCGCGGAGTGGAGAGAGCGGAGTGGAGAGCGGAGTGGAGAGAGCGGAGTGGAGAGCGGGGAGTGGAGAGCGGGGAGTGGAGAGCGGGGAGTGGAGAGCGGGGAGTGGAGAGAGCGGAGTGGAGAGAGCGGAGTGGAGAGCGGGGAGTGGAGAGTGCGGAGTGGAGAGCGGGGAGTGGAGAGCGGGGAGTGGAGAGAGCGGAGTGGAGAGAGCGGAGTGGAGAGCGGGGAGTGGAGAGTGCGGAGTGGAGAAAGCGGAGTGGAGAGAGCGGAGTGGAGAGCGGGGAGTGGAGAGAGCGGAGTGGAGAGAGCGGAGTGGAGAGAGCGGAGTGGAGAGCGGGGAGTGGAGAGCGGGGAGTGGAGAGAGCGGAGTGGAGAGAGCGGGGAGTGGAGAGAGCGGGGAGTGGAGAGCGGGGAGTTGAGAGCGGGGAGTGGAGAGAGCGGAGTGGAGAGAGCGGAGTGGAGAGCGGGGAGTGGAGAGTGCGGAGTGGAGAGAGCGGAGTGGAGAGAGCGGAGTGGAGAGCGGGGAGTGGAGAGAGCGGAGTGGAGAGCGCGGAGTGGAGAGCGGGGAGTGGAGAGAGCGGAGTGGAGAGAGCGGGGAGTGGAGAGCGCGGAGTGGAGAGCGGGGAGTGGAGAGAGCGGAGTGGAGAGAGCGGAGTGGAGAGCGGGGAGTGGAGAGTGCGGAGTGGAGAGTGCGGAGTGGAGAGAGCGGAGTGGAGAGAGCGGAGTGGAGAGCGGGGAGTGGAGAGAGCGGAGTGGAGAGCGCGGAGTGGAGAGCGGGGAGTGGAGAGAGCGGAGTGGAGAGAGCGGAGTGGAGAGAGCGGAGTGGAGAGCGGGGAGTGGAGAGAGCGGAGTGGAGAGAGCGGAGTGGAGAGCGGGCAGTGGAGAGAGCGGAGTGGAGAGAGCGGAGTGGAGAGAGCGGAGTGGAGAGCGGAGTGGAGAGCGGGGAGTGGAGAGAGCGGAGTGGAGAGCGGGGAGTGGAGAGCGGAGTGGAGAGAGCGGAGTGGAGCGAGCGGAGTGGAGAGCGGGGAGTGGAGAGCGGAGTGGAGAGCGGAGTGGAGCGAGCGGAGTGGAGAGCGGGGAGTGGAGAGAGCGGAGTGGAGAGTGCGGAGTGGAGAGCGGAGTGGAGAGCGCGGAGTGGAGAGCGGAGTGGAGCGAGCGGAGTGGAGAGCGCGGAGTGGAGAGCAGGGAGTGGAGAGCGGGGAGTGGAGAGCGGAGTGGAGAGTGCGGAGTGGAGAGAGCGGAGTGGAGAGAGCGGAGTGGAGAACCCCATCCCACTGAACCCCAACCCACTGAACCCCGACCCAACCTTGCCCCTTGCCCCAGATTTCAACCTTTATAGATGCAGGGACACCAGTAGAGTGTGGATATCGGCCTTTATAGATGCAGAGTTGGTGGGGGCGATTTTGCCAGCCCTGGGGAGGCAGGTATGGAGGCGGGACTGCCGGGAAAATGGCAGAATTTGGGGGCGGGTGCCCATCCCGCGCCGGATCCCGTCTCCTTGGAGGCGGGAAGGGATTAAGCCAATTAGCTGCCTGTTAACAGATTGTACACAGGCAGAAAATAGGATTATCCCCTTTTTGCCCTCACAAGTGCGGGCTTCCCGAAGGCTCCGAAACCCGCCAGGTCAGCGAGGCGAGCAGTGGGTCTACGGGGGTCGGGGGGGTGCAAAAATGCGCTGTGAAGGTAAGTGATGGGTACAAGTGTGGAGAGGTGAGTATCTAAAGTAAGTGCAAAGTGTTAGAAAAAGTGTACTTAGCTTTGTTTCTTCAATCGGTGGGTGTGTGGAGAGTCTCGCACCTCCGCGGTAGAGATGACAGGTGGCCGTTGCATTCTCAGATGCAGTAACCATCTCATTTCTGCAAAAGAAAGAGGTTTGATGAGGTCTTGAATTCAAGAACTCATCAAACTACAGAGAATGTCACTGTTTGACAGCTTCACAGAGCTGTCAAACGATGACAATTCATCTGTCAAAAATTTTTGACAGATGAAACGTCATACGCTGACATTCTCTGTAACCGGCTTCCCCTTAATTGGCCTGCTATGCCCGCTGGGCGGGATTAACAAGGTCAATCAAGGGAAAATAGCGTGGGTTGGCCAGAAGTCGATGGAGGCGGGACTGAAATCCGACAAGTGGGAGTCCCGCCTCCAAAAGCTCCCCATTGGCAAAATCACCCCCTGTGAGTCTCTAATCAACTTCACTTCTTTTTAGAGAATTCCAAGAGATTTAAGAATGTTCGATTAATTCGTGATTCTGGCCTGTGATTGGAGTTCCTTTTGAGTCACCGCCCTCCTGTTATTCAGGATTCCAGTCTATTTAAATCTTCCCGTGGATAGATTCTACAACCACGCTATTATTAGCCGCTGTCCTCGCTGCTGCTACAAGGTCAGGCTAATGTGGCTGAACAGCCAGCTGGTATTGGCCATCGGGGGTCAATGAAAATCGCCCGCTTGGCAGCAGCGCCCTGGGACAGCGAGACCCCTGCGGGACATTACCGCCTCCCCCGCCCGGCCCCCACCCGGCGAGAGTCAGCGCCTTCAGGAGAGGAGAGAGGACGAGAGAGAGGAAACACTCAACAGAAGCTCAGTTGACACCTTGCATTGGAGTCCGACACGTTGAACAAGATCTCTGGCAGCGGTGTGTAATTAAGCAGCTATTTATAACCCGTTCCAGTCAGGTGGCCACGATCTGGTATTCTGGGACATTCGCCAGTTTTCTTTTCTCTCTCTCTCTCCGCCGTTGCCCATGGAAATGGAAACAAGTTTCTAAATGAGACTTTTTAAAACTCCTCTTCGGCTCCTTCCTATATTTACACTTCAAGGTTCCCTCCAACTCTCCCAATCAAAGACCTGTTAACCAACCAGACCCAAGGGTTTAAATCATAGAATCCTACAGCACAGAAGGAGGCCATTCGGCCCATCGAGTCTACGCCAGCTCTTTCGAAGAGCAATCCAGTCAGTCCCACTCCCCCCGGCTCTTTCCCCATATCCCGGCAATCTTTCCTCCTTCAAGTATTTATCCAATTCCCTTTTGAAGCTCCTAGTGAATCTGTTTCCACCGCCCTATCAGGCAGCGCATTCCAGATCCTAACCACTCGTTGTGTTAAAAGTTTTCCCTCATGTCGCCTCTGGTTCTTTTGCCAATCTCCTTAAATCTGTGCCCTCTGGTTACTGACCATTCTGCCACTGGAAACAGTTTCTCCTTATTTACTCTATCAAAGCACTTCATGATTTTAAACACCTCTATTAATTCTCCCCTTAACCTTCACTGCTCCGATTTATGAATATATCTTCTTTAAAGTATACTTCTCTTTCTTTTTTTGTTTCTTTCTGGGATGTGGGCGTCGCTGGCAAGGCCAGCATTTATTGTCCATCCCTAGTTGCCCTTGAGAAGGTGGTGGTGAGCCGCCTTCTTGAACCGCTGCAGTCCGTGTGGTGATGGTACTCCCACAGTGCTGTTAGGGAGGGAGTTCCAGGATTTTGACCCAGCGACGATGAAGGATCGGCGATATATTTCCAAGTCAGGATGGTGTGTGACTTGGAGGGGAACTTGGAGGTGGCGGTGTTCCCATGCACCTGCTGCCCTTGTCCTTCTCGGTGGAAGAGGTCGTGGGTTTGGGAGGTGCTGCCAAAGAAGCCTTGGCGAGTTGCTGCAGTGCATCTTGTAGATGGTGCACACTGCAGCCACGGTGCGCCGGTGGTGGAGGGAGTGAATGTTTAAGGTCTCTGCGCACGCTCTCAGCACTACCCCATGCTCAGGTGACCAACAGTGGATTTACACAGCAGATCTGTATGGGTTATCACTGCAGGTTTATTTATAAGTTCATGGCATCTGGGTGGCACAAGCAAGGCCATCGATCGTTGCCTTGAGGTTTTTAAGAGTCAACCGCATAGTGTAATACCGTTCAATGTCAAGGGGCGGTGGTTAGACTCTCTCGAGTTGGAGATGGTCATTGCCTGGCACTTGTGTGGCAGGACTTTTACCTGCCACTTATCAGCCCAAGCCTGGGTGATGTCGAAATCTTGCTGCATGCGGGCAAGGACTGCCTCATTATCTGAGGAGTTGTGATTGGAACTGAACACTGTGCAATCATCAGCGAACATTCCCTACTTCTGACCTTATGATGGAGGGAAGGTCATTGATGAAGCAGCTGAAGATGGTTGAGCCTCGGACACTGTCCTGAGTAACTCCTGCAGCGATGTCCTGGGGCTGAGAATATTGGCATCCAACTACCACAACCATCTTTCTTTGTGCTAGGTATCACTCCAGCCTTGACTGTGATGCTTTCCCTTGTTCATTGGTGGATTCCCATCTACTCAGTTGTGATTTGGAGATCCTTTCCCTAAGCCCCTCCCACACACCCCGCACCATCTACACTTGTCTCTTTAGCTTCAAAAACCTTCTCAGGCACATCGAGTGTTTGATGGGACAGTGTAGAGGGAGCTTTACTCTATCTAACCCGTGCTCTACCTGCCCTGGGACTGTTTGATGGGACAGTGTAGAGGGAGCTTTACTCTGTATCTAACCCGTGCTGTACCTGCCCTGGGACTGTTTGATGGGACAGTGTAGAGGGAGCTTTACTCTCTATCTAACCCGTGCTGTACCTGCCCTGGGACTGTTTGATGGGACAGTGTAGAGGGAGCTTTACTCTGTATCTAACCCGTGCTGTACCTGCCCTGGGACTGTTTGATGGGACAGTGTAGAGGGAGCTTTACTCTGTATCTAACCTGTGCTGTACCTGCTCTGGGAGTGTTTGATGGGACAGTGTAGAGGGAGCTTTACTCTGTATCTAACCCGTGCTGTACCTGCCCTGGGAGTGTTTGATGGGACAGTGTAGAGGGAGCTTTACTCTGTATCTAACCTGTGCTGTACCTGCCCTGGGAGTGTTTGATGGGGACAGTGTAGAGGGAGCTTTACTCTGTATCTAACCCGTGCTGTACCTGCACTGGGAGTGTTTGATGGGACAGTGTAGAGGGAGATTTACTCTGTATCTAACCCGTGCTGTACCTGCTCTGGGAGTGTTTGATGGGACAGTGTAGAGGGAGCTTTACTCTGTATCTAACCCGTGCTGTACCTGCACTGGGAGTGTTTGATGGGACAGTGCAGAGGGAGCTTTACTCTGTATCTAACCAGTGCTGTACCTGCTCTGGGAGTGTTTGATGGGACAGTGTAGAGGGAGCTTTACTCTGTATCTAACCCGTGCTGTACCTGCCCTGGGAGTGTTTGATGGGACAGTGTAGAGGGAGCTTTACTCTGTATCTAACCCCGTGCTGTACCTGCCCTGGGAGTGTTTGATGGGGACAGTGTAGAGGGAGCTTTACTCTGTATCTAACCCGTGCTGTACCTGCACTGGGAGTATTTGATGGGACAGTGTAGAGGGAGATTTACTCTGTATCTAACCCGTGTTGTACCTGCCCTGGGAGTGTTTGATGGGACAGTGTAGAGGGAGCTTTACTCTGTATCTAACCCGTGCTGTACCTGCTCTGGGAGTGTTTGATGGGACAGTGTAGAGGGAGATTTACTCTGTATCTAACCCGTGCTGTACCTGCCCTGGGAGTGTTTGATGTGACAGTGTAGAGGGAGCTTTACTCTGTATCTAACCCGTGCTGTACCTGCCCTGGGAGTGTTTGATGGGGACAGTGTAGAGGGAGCTTTACTCTGTATCTAACCCGTGCTGTACCTGCACTGGGAGTGTTTGATGGGACAGTGCAGAGGGAGCTTTACTCTGTATCTAACCAGTGCTGTACCTGCTCTGGGAGTGTTTGATGGGACAGTGTAGAAGGAGCTTTACTCTGTATCTAACCCGTGCTGTACCTGCCCTGGGAGAGTTTGATGGGTCAGTGTAAAGCAAGCTTTACTCTGTATCTAACCCGTGCTGTACCTGCCCTGGGAGTGTTTGATGGGACAGTGTAGAGGGAGCTTTACTCTGTATCTAACCCGTGCTGTACCTGCCCTGGGAGTGTTTGATGGGACAGTGTAGAGGGAGCTTTACTCTGTATCTAACCCGTGCTGTACCTGCCCTGGGAGTGTTTGATAGGATAGTGTAGAGGGAGCTTTACTCTGTATCTAACCCGTGCTGTACCTGCCCTGGGAGTGTTTGATGGGACAGTGTAGAGGGAGCTTTACTCTGTGTCTAACCCGTGCCGTACCTGCCCTGGGAGTGTTTGATGTGACATTCTCCAGTATTCACCTTTATTCACCCAATGAATTTCTAAGAATTTTTTGAACAGATGTTATGATGACTTGTATTGCCCTGGCAATTTGGGCTGCTGTCTGTTTTTATTTGATCTGATTTCCTATAGCTTACGGGGTAGGTTGTACCTGGTGTGATGATCAATGGGCTGAATTCCTGGCATATTCCTTGGCTGACGTGTTCTTGGTTGTGTCCTGAGGCACTGTTGTGGAATCATGCTCTTTACTGAAGAGCTATTTCCACAGCACTCCCACACTATGTAGGGTTACCGCTGTAAAAGACAGTCTGGTTCCACCCAGACCCCTGGCAATTGGACCTCCCCAAAGAATTGGCTTGGTTTCAGTGTGACTGCTTCAATCTCAATTTTGTCATTATCTTTATTTCAGGAGTCCAAAACCATCCTTTCAAATGGTACAGATGAAAAAAACCTTAAAGGGAGTAAGTTATTTCACTGATGTGCATCGACAGAACTAATCAACCGTGTCTCAGTGGGTAGCGCTCTCTCGCCTCTGGGTTTGAAGGTTGTGGGTTCAAGTCTCACTCCAGAGACTTGAGCACCGAATCTAAGCTGACACTCCCAGTGTATTGCCGCATGGCCAGAGGTGCCGTCTTTCGGATGAGACGTTAAACCGAGGCCCCATCTGCTCTCTCAGGTGGACGTAAAAGATCCCACAGCCACTATTGGAAGAAGAGCAGGGGAGTTATCCCCGGTGAGATAGTCATTGCCTGGCACTTATGTGGCGCGAATGTTACCTGCCACTTATCAGCCCAAGCCTGAACGTCGTCCAGGTCTTGCTGCATTGCTCCCGGGCCGATATTTATCCCTCAACCGACATCACTAAAGCAGATGACCTAATAATTTATCTGATTGCTACAAGCTGCGATCGATTGGGAATTCTGCATTTGGCTTTTCCTGTGCATCATAACACAAAGGACAACAAGGTGCTCTGTTTGTAAACACGACACGGGCATTGAGTTGAAATGTTAAGCGTTAATGGATCTTAGTGCTGTTCACTGGAACTCTGGTACAATTACTTCCAATTGAAATTAAATCTGTCTCCCACTCAACTCCAGACCTCATTACAGCCTTGGTCCAAACATGGACAAAAGAGCTGAATTCCAGAAGTGAGGGGAGAGTAACTGCCCTTGATATCAAGGCAGCATTTGACCGAGTGTGGCATCAAGGAGCCCTAGTAAAACTGAAGTCAATGGGAATCGGGGGGAAAACTCTCCACTGGCTGGAGTCATACCTAGCACAAAGGAAGATGGTTGTGGCTGTTGGAGGTCAATCATCACAGCCCCAGGACATCACTGCAGGAGTTCCTCAGGGCAGTGTCCTAGGCCCAAACATCTTCAGTTGCTTCATCAATGACCTTCCCTCCATCATAAGGTCAGAAGTGGGGATGTTCGCTGATGATTGCCCAGTGTTCAGTGCCATTCGCAACTCCTCAGATAATGAAGCAGTCCATGCCCGCCTGCACAAGTGCCAGGCAATGACTATCTCCAACAAGCGAGAGTCTAACACCGCCCCTTGACATTCAACGGCATTACCATCGCCGAATCCCCCACCATCAATATCCTGGGGGGTCACCATTGACCAGAAACTTAACTGGACCGGCCACATAAATACTGTGGCAACAAGAGCAGGTCAGAGGCTAGGGATTCTGCGGCAAGTGTCTCACCTCTTAACTCCCCAAAGCCTTTCCACCATCTACAAGATACAAGTCAGGAGTGTGATGGAATACTCACCACTTGCCTCAACACCATCCAAGACAAAGCAGCCCACTTGATTGGCACCCCATCCACCACCTTAAACATTCACTCCCTCCACCATCGGCGCACCGTGGCTGCAGTGTGTACCGTCTACAAGATGCACTGCAGCAACTCGCCAAGGCTTCTTCGGCAGCACCTCCCAAACCTGAAACCTCTTCCACCTAGAAGGACAAGGGCAGCAGGCGCATGGGAACACCGCCACCTCCAAGTTCCCCTCCAAGTCACACACCATCCTGACTTGGAAATATATCGGCCGTTCCTTCATCGTCGCTGGGTCAAAATCCTGGAACTCCCTCCCTAACAGCACTGTGGGAGCACCTTCACCACACAGACTGCAGCGGTTCAAGAAGGCGGCTCACCACCACCTTCTCGAGGGCAATTAGGGATGGGCAATAAATGCTGGTCTTGCCGGCGACACCCACATCCCATGAATGAATAAAATTAAAATCCTGATCCTTGGATCTGTTTTCGGTTTGCCTCGTGATTTGGTTGAGAATTCCCAAGGCATAATATTCTCATTTTTTTTCTGTCTAGAAAATCGCTTGTGTGTGGAAGCCATCTTGATTTGTGCCCTGCCCAGATTGTTGCGCCATCACTAAGACCGCCTACTTCCACCTCCGTAACATCGCCCGTCTCTGCCCCGCCTCAGCTCATCCGCTGCTGAAACCCTCATCCATGCCTTTGTTACCTCTAGACTCGACTATTCCAACGCACTCCTGGCTGGCCTCCCACATTCTACCCTCCGTAAACTTGAGGTCATCCAAAACTCTGCTGCCCCGTGTCCTAACTCGCACCATGTCCCGTTCACCCATCTCCCCTGTGCTCGCTGACCTACATTGGCTCCCGGTTGAGCAGCGCCTCGATTTTAAAATTCCCATCCTCGTGTTCAAATCCCTCCATGGCCTCGCCCCTCCCTATCTCTGTAACCTCCTCCAACCCCACAACCCCCCGAGATCTCTGCACTCCTCTAATTCTGGACTCTTGAGCGTCCCTGATTATAATCGCTCCACCATTGGTGGCCGTGCCTTCAGCTGCCTGGGCCCTAAGCTCTGGAATTACCTCTCCGCCTCACTAACCTCTCTTTCCTCATTTAAGACGCTCCTTAAAACCGACCTCTTTGAACAAGCTTTTGGTCATCTGCCCTAATATCTCCTTATGTGGCTCGGTGTCAAATTTTGTTTTATTAAGTTAAAGGCGCTGTATAAATACACGTTGTTCTTTAAAACCATTCTATTGTGGTTTTTATAATTTATTCTCGGGATGTGGGTGTCGCTGGCAAGGCCAGCATTTATTGCCCATCCCTAATTGCCCCTTGAGAAGGTGGTGGTGAGCCGCCTTCTTGAACCGCTGCAGTCCGTGTGGTGAAGGTGCTCCCACAGTGCTGTTAGGGAGGGAGTTCCAGGATTTTGACCCAGCAACGATGAAGGAACGGCCGATATATTTCCAAGTCAGGATGGTGTGTGTGACTTGGAGGGGAACTTGGAGGTGGTGGTGTTCCCATGCGTCTGCTGCCCTTGTCCTTCTAGGTGGAAGAGGTCATGGGTTTGGGAGGTGCTGCCGAAGAAGCCTTGGCGAGTTGCTGCAGTGCATCTTGTAGATGGTACACACTGCAGCCACCGTACACCGGTGGTGGAGGGAGTGAATGCTTAAGGACATGCAGGAGCGGGTTTCAGAGGTCGAAGAAGCCTTGGCGAGGTCGAGGTGTGGCCTTGTATCTGTCCGATCAGCGCAGCACTGGGTGTTGAGTGGAAGAGATCAGCGCTGCCTCTGTCACTTAGCTCGAGTCATCATGCATCACTGCAGCCGAGAGCACCATCTGTATCTGAAGGGAAGCCAGCCTGAAATGTAGGAAACCTTTAGATGGACACAGGTACCTGACAGGTTGGAAGGGTTAATGTGGGCGTCGCAACTCAATGGAGGTAGGGTCAGCGCCAGTCACTGGGTGTACAGCTCCTGATTTTCACCCTCCTTCAGGAGAGTCAATGAGTTGGGGAGATCCCATGTTGGAGAATCGGGCAGCCTCCTCTCTCCCCTGCGGAAAAAAGACTTGCATTTATACAACACCTTTCGGGACGTCCCAAAGCACTTTACAGCCAATGAAGTGCTTTTGAAGTAAAAACAGAAAATGCTGGAAATACTCAGCAGGTCAGGCAGCATCGAGGAGAGAGAAACAGAGTTAACGTTTCAGCTCGATGACCCTTCGTCAGTTTTTATTTCAGATTTCCAGCATCCGCAGTATTTTAGATTTGTATTAGTGTTTAATTCACTGCCACTTCTCTTCCGAGAATGCCCACCTTGAAGAAGTTCTGCTCTTCTCTCCGATGGGATTTCCATTTGTCCATCTCCTGCTTTTTCCATTTCTGACGAAGGGTCATCGACCTGAAACGTTAACTCTGTTTCTCTCTCCACAGATGCTGCCTGAACCGCTGAGTATTTCCAGCATTTTCTGTTTTTAATTTCAGATTTCCAGCATCCGCAGTACTTTGCTTTTGTATAAATACTTTTGAAATGTGGTCACTGTTGCAATCTAGGAAACATGACAGCCAATTTGCGCACAGCAAGCTCCCACTAACAGCAATGGGAAAAGTGACCAGGTAATCTGCTTTAGTGATGTTGTTCACGGGGAACACAAATTCATAAACTTCACCCTGCTATGCCTATCAGAAAAATGCCACTTAACCGGATGTCTGGTGAGAATGGGGTGTGATGCCCTCTGTGCCAGAATAGCCTCACACAAGAGAGCAGCCAGTTGAGAGGTCGGTAGTGCTCGTGGTGCAGTCCCTTTGCAGGGTTCAGCAGCTTCAGGAGCGGAGAGGATGTAAAGTACAGAGGTGAACAGCAGCGACACCCCCTTTAAAACCTCCATCTCCAAATTTGAACCTGTCAGAAAGAGCCCAGAATTCCGACTCGGCTGTGTGGACGAGTTCATTGCAATTTTATTGCTTCATTTTACCGCTAATCTTTTCGTGAAACCCAAGAGACATTTGCGTATAACCCTAAAATCAGATGTTGTTAATGAATTCACAAGTTTAATGGTTGCTTTCTTCACACTGGCTTAATATTAGATCGATGAACTTTAGTCTGAGAACGAGCTGTTCACAACACGATCCCTCATCTGTGAATAATCAGCCTCCCAGCGCTGCCGCTCACTACACTGCTGCAATTGATGGACCATGTTCCAAAGTCGGCCACACTCCGAAGATCTCTGGTTAATAGCTGCCTGGCCTTTGTCAAGCGTGCAATCAGGCCAAGAGCAGAACTTCAGGGTGTTAAACTATCAGCCCTGGCCGGGAACCAGGAAGGCCCATTTAGGAACAGGAACACAGGAACAGGAGGAGGCCATTGAGCCCCTCGAGCCTGTTCCGCCATTCGATGAGCTCATGGCTGATCTGTGACCTAACTCCATCTACCCGCCTTTGGCCCATATCCCTTAATACCTTTGGTTAACAAAAAGTCTATCAATCTCCAATTTAGAATTAATTGATCTCGCGTCAATTGCCGTTTGTGGAAGAGAGTTCCAAACTTCTACCACCCCTTGTGTGTAGAAGTGTTTCCTAATTTCACGCCTGAAAGGTCTGGCTCTAATTTTTAGACGATGCCCACTAATCCTCGAATCCCCAGCCAACGGAAATAGTTTCTCTCTATCTACCCTATCTGTTCCCCTTAATATCCTGAAAACTTCGATCAGATCACCCCTTAACCTTTATCTACACTGCCGACAATGCTGCCTATCTTTGTGTCATCGGCAAATTTGGATATGAGACTTTCTATGCCATCATCTAAGTCGTTAATAAATATTGTGAATAGTTGAGGCCCCAACACCGATCCCTGCGGGACACCACTAGTCGCATCCTGCCAATTAAAGTACCTGCCCATTGTCCCTACTCTCTGTCTCCTGCCACTCAGCCAATTTCCTAACCAGCTCAATAATTTGCCTTCAATTCCGTGGGCTTCTATCTTAGATAACAGTCTCTTATGTGGGACTTTATCAAATGCCTTCTGGAAGTCCATATAAATAACATCCATAGACATTCCCCTGTCCACTACTTTAGTCACCTCTTCAAAAAATTCAATCAGGTTTGTCAGGTATGACCTGCCTTTCACAATCCATGCTGGCTCTCTCTGATCAACTGAAAATTTTCGAGGTGTTCAGTCGCCCTATCCTTAATTATAGACTCCAGTAATTTCCCGACAACAGACGTTCGGCTAACTGGTCTATAATTCTCTGATTTCCCTCTCTTGCCATTCTTAAAAAGCGGAGTGACATGAGCAATTTTCCAACCTAAAGGGACGGTTCCTGAATCTAGAGAACTTGGAAGATTATAGTTCGGGCATCTGCAATGTGTTCACCTACTCCCTTTAAAACCCTGGGATGGAAACCATCTGGTCCTGGGGGTTTGAGTAAAGCTCCCACTACACTGTCCCAAACACTCCCAGGGCAGGTACAGCACGGGTTAGATACAGAGTAAAGCTCCCACTACACTGTCCCATCAAACACTCCCAGGGCAGGTACAGCACGGGTTAGATACAGAGTAAAGCTCCCTCTACACTGTCCCATCAAACACTCCCAGGGCAGGTACAGCACGGGTTAGATACAGAGTAAAGCTCCCTCTACACTGTCCCATCAAACACTGCCAGGGCAGGTACAGCACGGGTTAGATACAGAGTAAAGCTCCCTCTACACTGTCCCATCAAACACTGCCAGGGCAGGTACAGCACGGGTTAGATACAGAGTAAAGCTCCCTCTACACTGTCCCATCAAACACTGCCAGGGCAGGTACAGCACGGGTTAGATACAGAGTAAAGCTCCCTCTACACTGTCCCATCAAACACTCCCAGGGCAGGTACAGCACGGGTTAGATACAGAGTAAAGCTCCCTCTACACTGTCCCATCAAACACTGCCAGGGCAGGTACAGCACGGGTTAGATACAGAGTAAAGCTCCCTCTACACTGTCCCATCAAACACTCCCAGGGCAGGTACAGCACGAGATAGATACAGAGTAAAGCTCCCTCTACACTGTCTCATCAAACACTCCCAGGGCAGGTACAGCACGGGTTAGATACAGAGTAAAGCTCCCTCTACACTTCCCCATCAAACACTCCCAGGGCAGGTACAGCACGGGTTAGATACGGAGTAAAGCTCCCTCTACACTGTCCCATCAAACACTCCCGGGGCAGGTACAGCACGGGTGAGATAGAGAGTAAAGCTCCCTCTACACTGTCCCATCAAACACTCCCAGGACAGGTACAGCACGGGTTAGATACAGAGTAAAGCTCCCTCTACACTTCCCCATCAAACACTCCCAGGGCAGGTACAGTACGGGTTAGATACAGAGTAAAGCTCCTTCTACACTGTCCCATCAAACACTCCCAGGGCAGGTACAGCATGGGTTAAATACAGAGTAAAGCTCCCTCTACACTGTCCCATCAAACACTCCCAGGGCAGGTACAGCACGGGGTTAGATACAGAGTAAAGCTCCCTCTACACTGTCCCATCAAACACTCCCAGGGCAGGTACAGCACGGGTTAGACACAGAGTGAAGCGTCTCTGTAGGAGGGGGTCGGGGGTGGAGTGGGAGGGTCTCGGGGTGTTTGCTGAGCGTATTCTGTGCGAGCTGCCCTGGGAGAAATATGAATCTGGATTTGTGAAAGCACCCTTGGAGCCCTAGGGTTAAACCCGAGTGCTAGAGATTACCTTTCCCTTGTCATCTCAGACTAACTGCGAACCAGGATTCCTGGCACTGCTTCGGGACGAGTCGGGTTTCCAAGGGGAAACCTGATGCCAGGTCTAAGGGCCCCATGTGCCTATATGGGCATGGTGCGTGGGTGGCATGGCCACCCTTTGACAGCTCGCTGACATCAAAGCTCCCACGCCGACAAGTTGGACCTCTTCACCGCACTCCTGACATTCTGATGAGGGCTGGGCTCTGGCCTCGGGACTTGATCCGATGCCAAATGATTCTGACTGGCCATATTGAGAAATCAATTTTAAAGGAGTCGGGCAGAGCGGGACTGAAATCGATCCTGCGATAACCTCACTACTGCTACTAAACTGCTGCAGAGTGAAGACTCCCATTTCTCCAGCGCCTTTCACTTTACAGCCAATGAAGTATTTTTGAAGCGTAGTCACTGTTGTAATGTAGGAAACGCGGCAGCCAATTTGTGCACAGCAAGCTCCCACAAACAGCAACATGAGAATGACCAGATAATCTGTTTTAGTGATGCTGATCTTGGAGAAGCCGACTGCTCGTCTTTGAAATAGTGGCCGTGGGATCTTTTATATCAAACTGAGAGGGCAGATGGGGCCTCGGTTTAACATCTCATCTGAAAGATGGCACCTTCGACAGTGCAGCGCTCCCTCAGTACTGCCCCTCCGACAGTGCAGCACTCCCTCAGTACTGCCCCTCCGACAGTGCAGCACTTCCCCAGTACTGCCCCTCCGACAGTGCGGCACTCCCTCAGTACTGCCCCTCCGACAGTGCGGCACTTCCCCAGTACTGCCCCTCCGACAGTGCAGCACGCCCTCAGTACTGCCCCTCCGACAGTGCAGCGCTCCCTCGGTACTGCCCCTCTGACAGTGCAGCGCTCCCTCAGTACTGCCCCTCTGACAGTGCAGCACTTCCCCAGTACTGCCCCTCCGACAGTGCAGCACTCCCTCAGTACTGCCCCTCCGACAGTGCGGTGCTCCCTCAGTACTGCCCCTCCGACAGTGCAGCGCTCCCTCAGTACTGCCCCTCCGACAGTGCAGCGCTCCCTCACTACTGCCCCTCCGACATTGCGGCGCTCCCTCAGTACTGCCCCTCTGACAGTGCAGCGCTCCCTCAGTACTGCCCCTCCGACAGTGCGGCGCTCCCTCAGTACTGCCCCTCCGACAGTGCGGCGCTCCCTCAGTACTGCCCCTCCGACAGTGCGGCGCTCCCTCAGTACTGCCCCTCCGACAGTGCGGCGCTCCCTCAGTACTGCCCCTCCGACAGTGCGGCGCTCCCTCAGTACTGCCCCTCCGACAGTGCGGCGCTCCCTCAGTACTGCCCCTCCGACATTGCGGCGCTCCCTCAGCACTGCCCTGGAATGTCAGCCTGGATTTTTGCGCTCAGTTGATTGGGACTTGAACCCACCACCTTCTGACTCAGAGGCGAGAGTAGGTACTGACACTTCTCTTGGTAAGACAGCGCAACTTCAAGCACAATTTACGCCTAGTTTCCAAAGCGGAGACTTTCCCCCCCCCCCCGCCCCAGTGATATCCTCCACAGTCGCAACCTCCCAAGAAACTAACGGCAGTTTGGAGCAGCACGCTGGGACATCTCTGGTGACCCTCAGCTAAGAAAGGAGAACTTTATCCTATCTGGCTGGCTAGACATTATCTGAATCAGCAGATTGTAGAGAACTGCTGAAAGCTGGAGGCATAGTTCGCACTAACCCTTTGAGGGCTGAAGTCGTTCGACACTGTCAGTGTTCCTAATGATCAAATCCCTCACACTGAAATATTTATAGAGCATTTTTACTTGGATTCCCTACATCCACTTTCAACTCATGAGTGTGGACATGGGGAGGCTGAATGGAGTCTTGCTGTACCTGCCCTGGGAGTGTTTGATGGGACAATGTAGAGGGAGCTTTACTCTGTCTCTAACCCGTGCTGTACCTGCCCTGGGAGTGTTTGATGGGACAGTGTAGAGGGAGCTTTACTCTGTATCTAACCCGTGCTGTACCTGCCATGGGAGTGTTTGATGGACAAAATTGAGAGGTCGCACAACACCAGGTTATAGTCCAACAGTTTTATTTGAAATCACAAGCTTTCGGAGCTATCGATTGCCCCTTCCTCAGGTGAAGTAAATAGATACAGAATCGCCAAAGCATATATAGATAGACAACAAAGCATGTGTACCTTACAATTGCAGACAACTAAATTAAATCATCCTGACTATCTGCCGAGGTGTGATAAAGTTAATCAGGTCAGCCAGGAAGGTACCACATCAAAGACATAGCAAGATACAACTGAGACAATGAGGTGTAGTCGCAGGGGTTCTAACGTGTCAAAAGCTGCCGTCTGTATGTAAAACGAAAAGCTTTAAATTTTTACTTTTTTACTGGGAAAATTTTTACTTTTTTACTGGGAATCACATCTGTGAATAAGCCAACGACGACTCGAGTCCGGAGTGTTTGATGGGACAGTGTAGAGGGAGCTTTACTCTGTATCTAACCCCGTGCTGTGCAGCATCATCTGGATGAGTAAAAAAGTTCAATGGAAATGAAAAAAAGTTGCAAGTCATTGTTTATTTTTACGGCTGTGATTTGAACTTACGATTCGGGTTAAACAATCGCAGCGATTGATATTTCCCTGTAAATCAGTGACAAGATTATCGTCCTTTTGTGACTCGATTGCGAGCATACTGGAAAGATTGAGATTTTCCTGTGACATGTTTTCACTCAGCTGGTGGTGAAGGTTTCCAGTGAGAATGGGGTGAAGCAGAATCAAAAACCTAATATTTATAAAGATGTTTTTAGGCTCCTGCCCTCTGCCTCCCCATGCTTTACTGAGGGAGCGCTGCACTGTCGGAGGGGCAGGACTGAGGGAGCGCTGCGCTGTCGGAGGGGCAGTACTGAGGGAGCGCCGCTCTTTCGGAGGGGCAGGACTGAGGGAGAGCTGCACTGTCGGAGGGGCAGTACTGAGGGAGTGCTGCACTGTCGGAGGGGCAGTACTGAGGGAGCGCCGCTCTGTCGGAGGGGCAGGACTGAGGGAGCGCTGCACTGTCGGAGGGGCAGTACTGAGGGAGCGCTGCACTGTCAGAGAGGCAGTACTGAAAGAGCGCTGCACTGTCGGAGGGGCGGTACTGAGGGAGCGCCGCACTGTCGGAGGGGCAGTACTGAGGGAGCGCCGCACTGTCGGAGGGGCAGTACTGAGGGAGCACCGCACTGTCGGAGGGGCAGTACTGAGGGAGCGCCGCATTGTCGGAGGGGCAGTACTGAGGGAGCACTGCACTGTCGGAGGGGCAGTACTGAGGGAGCGCCGCACTGTCAGAGGGGCAGTACTGAGGGAGCGCTGCACTGTCGGAGGGGCAGTACTGAGGGAGCGCCGCACTGTCGGAGGGGCAGTACTGAGGGAGCACTGCACTGTCGGAGGGGCAGTACTGAGGGAGCGCCGCACTGTCAGAGGGGCAGTACTGAGGGAGCACTGCACTGTCGGAGGGGCAGTACTGAGGGAGCGCTGCACTGTCGGAGGGGCAGTACTGAGGGAGCGCTGCACTGTCGGAGGGGCAGTACTGAGGGAGCGCTGCACTGTCGGAGGGGCAGTACTGAGGGAGCGCTGCACTGTCGGAGGGGCAGTACTGAGGGAGCGCTGCACTGTCGGAGGGGCAGTACTGAGGGAGCACTGCACTGTCGGAGGGGCAGTACTGAGGGAGCACCGCACTGTCGGAGGGGCAGTACTGAGGGATCGCTGCACTGTCGGAGGGGCAGTACTGAGGGAGCGCTGCACTGTCGGAGGGGCAGTACTGAGGGAGCGCCGCACTGTCGGAGGGGCAGTACTGAGGGAGCGCCGCACTGTCGGAGGGGCAGTACTGAGGGAGCGCCGCACTGTTGGAGGGTCAGTGGGAAAGAGGATTTCCATTTCATGGGGCACTGGCACCAGTATTGGGACAGGAATGAACTGTACCTTTGGGATGGGCTCCACCTGAACCGGTCTGGGATCAGGTTCCTAGCGAAAGGATAAATAGGGCGGTCACAAGGACTTTAAACTAGTAAATCGTGGGGAGGGCTCAGGGGGAAATTGTAGAACAAATAGTAGTTCAAGAAGACGAACAGGAAGAGAGTGGAGTAACAGTCAGAAATTGTGCTTTAGGCACTACAGGTAAAGGGAAAACTAAAAGATGTAAAGCGATTAAACCAGGAGAGAGAAATAAGAAACATGTGAATAAAGCATTAGGGCTGAAGGACAGGCTAGGGTGTGTGGCCCAAATAAACGTTCTTTACACAAACGCACGGAGTATAAGGAATAAATTGAATGAACTGCAGGCATGAATTCAAGTTGGACAGTATGACATGGTAGGCATCACTGAGACATGTCTGCAAGACGGTCAGGACTGGGAACTAAATATACCAGGTTATAAGGTCTACAGGAAAGATAGGGAAAATGGCAGAGGGGGAGGAGTAGCCTTCGTGATTAGGTATGAAATCCCTTCAATGATAAGAGAGGATATAACGAGAGGTAAGCAGGCAGTGGAGACTTTATGGGTTGAATTAAGAAATAGGAAAGGATCTAAGACTGTAGTGGGAGTTGTGTATCGGCCCCCTGGTAGCAGCTCTGAAGTGCTAGATTGTATAAATGCAGAGATTAGACAAGCGTGTAGTAAAGCTAGGGTGGTTTTAATGGGGGATTTTAACTTTCATACAGATTGGGAAATGAAGACTAGCACCTGTCAGAAAGGTAGTGAATTTCTTGAGTGTGTCTGGGATAGTTTTCTACAACAATATGTCCCAGTGGTAACAAGGGGGCAAGCCATATTAGATTTAGTAATGAGTAATGAGCCAGATTTAGTTAACAGCCTAACTGTGCGTGAACATTTATCCAATAGCGATCATAACATGATCAACTTCAAAGTAACATTTGAAAGGGAGAAACACGAAGCAGCCACTAAGATTCTAGATTTAGGTCAGGCCGACTTTAACGGAATGAGGCAGAGACTGTCCACAGTAAACTGGGCAAATCTGTTAATGGGTAAAATGACAGAAGATCAGTGGGAGATGTTCAGAAAGAATTTAAGGTGATACTGAACCAGTTTATACCCCTGAGGGGGCAAGAGCTCTACTTGCCAAAAAAAACCAGCCATGGAAACTAAAGAGGTAAAGGACAGCATAAAACTAAAGGAAAGAGCCATACAAAAATACAAAAATAGCCCAGATCCTGGCGAATGGGAAACATACAAAGAGCAGCAAGGGTCACAAAACAGACAGTAAGAGCTAAAAAGGGAGTATGAAAAGAAACTTACAAGGGATATCAAAATCAATACGAAGAATTTTAATAGTTACATAAGGAAAAGGAGGGTGGTCAGGAGCAATGTTGGCCCCTTAAAAACTGAAAGTGGTGATATCGTCAATGATAAAGAAATGGCGGACATGTTGAATAATTACTTAGCGTCAGTATTTACAGTCGAGGAAGAGGTTAGCATGCTGGAAATCCCAAGGAAACTAATACTGACTCGGACAGGGACTCAATAAAATTAACGTAGGTAAAATAACAGTGACAAATCCCCAGGACCAGATGGTTTCCATCCCAGGGTTTTAAAGGCAGTAGGTGAACACATTGCAGATGCCCGAACTATAATCTTCCAAAGTTCTCTAGATTCAGGAACTGTCCCTTTAGATTGGAAAATTGCGCATGTCACTCCACTTTTTAAGAATGACGAGAGAGGGAAACCAGGGAATTATAGACCAGTTAGTCGAACGTCTGTTGTTGGGAAATTACTGGAGTCTATAATTAAGAACAGGGTGACTGAACACCTCGAAAATTTTCAGTTGATCAGAGAGAGCCAGCATGGATTGTGAAAGGTAGGTCATGCCTGACAAACCTGATTGAATTTTTTGAGGAGGTGACTAAAGTAGTGGACAGGGAATGTCTATGGATGTTATTTATATGGACTTCCAGAAGACATTTGATAAAGTCCCACATAAGAGACTGGTAACTAAGGTAGAAGCCCACGGAATTGAGGGCAAATTATTGACCTGGTTAGGAAATTGGCTGAGCGGCAGGAGACAGAGAGTAGGGATAATGGGCAGGTACTCAAATTGGCAGGATGTGACTAGTGGTGTCCCGCAGGGATCGGTGTTGGGGCCTCAACTATTCACAATATTTATTAACGACTTAGATGATGGCATAGAAAGTCTTATATCCAAATTTGCCAATGACACAAAGATAGGCAGCATTGTAGGCAGTGTAGATGAAAGCATAAAATTACAAAGGGATATCGACAGATTAAGTGAACGGGCAAAACTGTGGCAAATGGATTTCAATGTAAGCAAATGTGAGGTCATCCACTTTGGACCTAAAAAGGATCGAACAGGGTACTTTCTAAATGGTGAAAAGCTAGAAACAGTGGAGGTCCAAAGAGACTTGGGGATCAGGTACATAGATCACTAAAATGTCATGAACAGGTACAGAAAATAATCAAAAAGGCTAATGGAATGCTGGCCTTTATATCTAGGAGGACTAGAATACAAGGGGGTAGAAGTTATGCTGCAGCTATACAAAGCCCTGGTAGACCACACCTGGAGCACTGTGAGCAGTTCTGGGCACCACACCTTAGGAAGGATATATTGGCCTTGGAGGGAGTGCAGCGTAGGTTTACCAGAATGATACCCGGACTTCAAGGGTTAGATTACGAGGAGAGATTACACAAATTAGGGTTGTATTCCCTGGAATTTAGAAGGTTAAAGGGGTGATCTGATCGAAGTTTTCAAGATATTAAGGGGAACAGATAGGGTAGAGAGAGAGAAACTATTTCCGCTGGTTGGGGATTCTAGGACTAGGGGGCAGAGTCTAAAAATTAGAGCCAGACCTTTCAGGAGTGAAATTAGGAAACACTTCTACACACAAAGGGTGGTAGAAGTTTGGAACTCTCTTCCACAAATGGCAACTGATGCGAGATCAATTGTTAATTTTAAATCTGAGATTGATAGATTTCTGTTAACCAAAGGTATTAAGGGATATGGGCCAAAGGCGGGTATATGGAGTTAGGTCGCAGATCAGTCATGATCTCATTGAATGGCGGCACAGGCTCGAGGGGGTCAGTGGCCTCCTCCTGTTCCTATGTTTCTATTTTGCAGTACTGAGGGAGCGCTGCACTGTCGGAGGGGCAGTACTGAGGGAGGGCCGCACTGTCGGAGGGGCAGTACTGAGGGAGGGCTGCACTGTCGGAGGGTCAGTACTGAGGGAGCGCCGCACTGTCGGAGGGACAGTACTGAGGGAGTGCTGCACTGTCGGAGGGGCAGTACTGAGGGAGCGCTGCACTGTCGGAGGGACAGTACTGAGGGAGCGCTGCACTGTCGGAGGGTCAGTACTGAGGGAGTGCTGCACTGTCGGAGGGTCAGTACTGAGGGAGCGCCGCACTGTCGGAGGGGCAGTACTGAGGGAGCGCCGCACTGTCAGAGGGTCAGTACTGAGGGAGCGCCGCACTGTCGGAGGGGCAGTACTGAGGGAGCGCCGCACTGTCGGAGGGGCAGTACTGAGGGAGTGCTGCACTGTCGGAGGTGCTGTATTTTGGATAATACGTTAAACCGAGGCCCCACACAGACACACGCACGCTCACACACAGTTAGACACAAGTATGTATAGACACACTCACACAGACACACACTCACACTCACACTCACACAGACACACTCACACAGACACACACTCACACTCACACTCACACAGACACAGACACACTCACACAGACACACACTCACACTCACACTCACACTCACACTCACACAGACACACATACACAGACACACATACATATACACAATTATAATCGGTATTTGAAAAGCAAGAATAAGAAAGGACACAGGGAAAGGAAAAGGATCGAGTCACACTTCCAGCTGAAGAGCTGGCACAGACGGATGGCGAGCTCGTGGGCTGCAGTTGCTTCGAGTCTCGGCTCACAGTGAGCACTTCGCCCTGTGACGATGCCCTGCTACAGATTGTTGTTTTCGGAGTCTGGTTTTCATAAGTCAGACTCCAGCAGCCAGAAAGGCGACCATTTAATGGGCTTTTTCCTGTCTTTTGAGTTGCAGTTTCTGTGAGAGCTTTTCATTCACATTAGCCGAGCTGCGTGGGAACACAGCCCAGCACAGTGTGTACCCGCGCTCGGCTTAATCACCAGTAGCAGCATTTGGAAGGGAGGCTTTGTGCTCGAGATGAAACGCAAGAAAGAGTCACATGATGTCAACACACGCGCGCTCTTCAACAGTAAACACAGGAGGGAGTGGAATCTGCGCTATTTGAAATCAAAGCTAGTAATCTCCGGATTACTCCTGGTGCCACGAGCTAGTGAATATAGAAATAGGAGGATGGAGCAGATGAATGCGTGGCTGGAGAGATGGCGCAGGAGGGAGGGCTTTAGATTCCTGGGACATTGGGACTGATTCTGGGGGAGGTGGGACCTGTACAGGCCGGACAGGTTGCACCTCAACAGAGCCGGAACCAATGTCCTCGCAGGGAGGTTTGCTGGTGCTGCTGGGGAGGGTTTAAACTAATTTGGCAGGGGGATGGACACCAGGATGTAGCATTAGAAAGGGGAAACAAGGTGCACAAAGGAGTGGGAGATACAGATAGCACTAGAGTAAGAAATAGCACGGTATTAGGTGGGGTCAGACTAAGAGAGAATACAAGAAGGTCTACATAGGTTTACAGTGCATGTGTGTAAATGCACGGAGCGCGGTAAATAAGGCCGGTGAGCTGCAGGCGCAAATAGACACATGGGAATATGATGTGGCGATAACAGAGACCTGGCTCAAAAAAGGGCAGGATTGGGTTTTAAATATTCCTGGATATAAGGTGTTCAGGAAAGATAGGGAAGGAAAGAAAGGAGGTGGGGTGGCAGTATTGGTTAAGGAGAATGTTACAGTGCTGGAGAGAGAGGATGTCCTGGAGGGGTCAAGGACAGAATCTATTTGGTTAGAGCTAAGAAATAATAGAGGTGCCATTACACTACTAGGTGTATTCTATAGACCACCAACTAGTGGGAAGGATATAGAGGAGCAAATTTGCAGGGAAATTACGGAGAGGTGCAAGAACTATAGAGTAATAATGGGGGACTTCAACTATCCTAATATAGACTGGGATCGTAATAGTATAAAGGGCAGAGAGGGGGAAGAATTCTGAAGTGTGTTCAGGAGAACTTTCTTGATCAATATGTTTCTGGCCCAACGAGGAAGGAGGCATTGCTGGATCTGGTTCTGGGGAATGAGGTGGGTCAAGTGAAGCAAGTGTCAGTAGGGGAACATTTAGGGAACAGTGATCATTGTATCATAAGGTTTAGATTAGCTATGGAAAAGGACAGGGAGCAATCTAGAGTAAAAATACTTAATTGGAGGAAGGCCAATTTCAGTGGGTTGAGAACGGATCTGGCCCGGGTAAACTGGAATCAAAGATTGGCAGGCAAAACTGTAATCAAACAATAGGCTGCCTTTAAAGAGGAGATGGTTCGGGTACAGTTGAGGTACATTCCCACGAGAGGGAAAGGTAGGGCAACCAAAGTTAGAGCTCCCGGGATGATGAAAGAGATAGAGAGTAAGATGAAGCAGAAAAAGGGGGCATATGACAGATGTCAGGTTGGGAATACAAGCAAGAACCAGGCTGAATATAGAAAGTTCAGAGGGGAAGTGAAAAAGGAAATAAGAGGGGCAAAGAGAGAGTATGAGAATAGATTGTCAGCTAACATAAAAGGGAATCCAAAAGTCTTCTACAGGCATATAAATAATAAACAGGTAGTAAGAGGAGGGGTGGGGCTGATTAGGGACCAAAAAGGAGACCTATATATGGAGGAAGAGGGCATGGCTGAGGTACTAATTGAGTACTTTGCATCTGTCTTGGAAGTATAGTGAATAGTGAGGAGGATAGTGATAGATTTCAAGAGGACATAGACAGGTTGGTGGAATGGGCGGACACGTGGCAGAAGAAATTTAACGCAGAAAAGTGCGAAGTGATACATTTTGGTAGGAAGAATGAGGAGAGGCTATAAGCCTAAAGGGGGTGCATGAACAGAGAGACTGGGGGGTGTATGTGTATAAATCGTTGAAGGTGGCAGGGCAGGTTGAGAAAGCGGGATCCTGGGCTTCATAAATAGAGGCATAGAGTACAAAAGCAAGGAAGTTATGATGAACCTGTATAAAACACTGGTCCGACCTCAACTGGAGTATTGTGTCCAATTCTGGGCACCGCACTTTAGGAAGGATGTGAAGGCCTTCGAGAGGGTGCAGAAAAGATTTACGAGAATGAATCCAGGGATGAGGGACTTCAGTTACGTGGATAGACTGGAGAAGCTGGGGTTGTTCTCCTTAGAGCAGAGAAGGTTGAGAGGAGATTTGATAGAGGTGTTCAAAATCATGAGGGGTCTGGACAGAGTAGATAGAGAGAGAAACTGTTCCCATTGGCAGAAGGGACACAGATTTAAGGCGATTGGCAGAAGAACCAAAGGCGACATGAGGAAAATCTTTTTTACGCAGCGAGTGGTTAGGATCTGGAATGCACTGCCTGAGAGGGTGGTGGAGGCAGATTCAATCATGGCTTTCAAAAGGGATTTGAATAAGTACCTGAAGGAAAAAAATTTGCAGGACTACAGGGATTTCCTTCGCTCCACCATTGGCAGCCATGATTTCAGCTGCCTGGGCCTTAAGCTCTGGAATTCCCTCCCTAAACCTCTCCGCCTCTCTACCCCACTCTCCTAGAACATAAGAACATAAGAATTGGAGCAGGAGTCGGCCATTTGGCCCCTCGAGCCTGCTCCGCCATTCAATAATATCATGGCTGATCTGATCTTGGCCTCAACTCCACTTACCTGCCTGTTCCCCATAACCCTCGACTCCCCTGTAGCTCAAATATCTGTCTATCTCCGCCTTGAATATATTCACTGACTCAGCCTCCACAGCTCTCTGAGGTAGAGAATTCCAAAGGTTCACCACCCTCTGAGTGAAGAAATTTCTCCTCATCTCAGTCCCAAATGGCCGACCCCTTATTCTGATGCTGTGACCCCTGGTTCTAGACTCCCCAGCCAAGGGAAACATCCCCCCTGCATCTACCCTGTCAAGCCCTGTAAGAAATGTGTTTGTTTCAATGAGATCACCTCTCATTCTTCTAAACTCTAGAGGATATAGGTTGCGTCTCTTTTCTCTTGAAACGAGAAGGCTGAGGGGTGACCTCACTGGGCGCCTGATCTGTAAACGTCAGTATAGACCCCCGCCTTATCGCCTTACGCCGACAGCTGGCTGGCGGCTGGCGCGGCGCTACTTAAAGGGATGCGCCCCGGCTGTCAAGGAACTTCCGTTCCAAAGATCAGTTATGACTGGCCGAGAGCGCAGGATGTATCTGCAGCCAAAGAAAGGCTGCTTAGTCCCCAGAGTGTTGCGGGCCGTCAAATGACTTTGCATTTCATCCCACAGCATATCGCCGTTCTGCACTCCCCGAATCATTGGGGGCTGGTGTGCAGACTCCAGTGACCCTCCCCTTTAATGGCTCCAAGGCGCCTGCGCCAATGCTCACTCCCGATTACACAACACCTCATATTCGTTATCGCTTGGAGCCTAACGCCACTCACCTATGCCATTAGCACCTGATTTAGTGCTCCCCTGTATTCTTTGAGCGCTGAGACTGAATTTAGCGGGCAGCGAGATTGATTAGCGCCTGGCGCTGAACTTCCAACTTCTCAAAAGTTAGCGCCCCTTCCTGGACGCTACTGAATTTCTAGCCCAAAGGACTTTAGAACCCAACCCTGACAGCCCAAGATGACCACAAACCCGGGTACAAAAGGACAACTCCACAATATATCGTTACCAAGAATTAGTAGGAGATTAAACAGGTTCTGTTTGATATTTTGCCTTGTTGAAATCATTAAGGTCCCACAGCTAGCAATATGCACCAGAAAAATCTGCTTCCTACGATCTAGAGCCTGATTAACTCCTCGTGACCACTGCCCACTAGAGTGATAACAAGTTTCAATTCCCCATTTTTCCTAAAAAATTGTGCTGACCTACATTGGCTCCCGGTTAAGCAACGTCTCAGTTTTAAAATTCTCATCCTTGTTTTCAAATCCCTCCATGGCCTCGCCCCTCCCTATCTCTGTAACCTCCTCCAGCCCCACAACCCCCCGAGATCTCTGCGCTCCTCCAATTCTGGCCTCTTGAGCATCCGTGATTTTAATCACTCCACCATTGGCGGCCGTGCCTTCAGCTGCCTGGGCCCTAAGCTCTGGAATTCCCTCCCTAAACCTCTCCGCCTCTCTCGCCTCCTTATAGATGCTCCTTAAAACCTCCCCCTTTGACCAAGCTTTTGGTCACCTGTCCTAATATCTCCTTATCTGAGTCAGAAGGTTGTGGGTTCAAGTCCCACTCCAGGGACTTGAGCACATAAATTTAGCCTGACACTCCAGTGCAGCGCTGAGGGAGTGCTGCACTGTCGGAGGTACCGTCTTTCGGATGAGACATTAAACCGAGGCCCCGTCTACTCTCTCAGGTGGACGTAAAAGATCCTATGGCATTATTTCGAAGAAGAGCAGGGGAGTTCTCCCCGGTGTCCTGGCCAATATTTATCCCTCAATCAACATAACAAAAACAGTTAATGTAAGAACATAAGACGTAGGAGCAGGAGTCGGCCATTTGGCCCCTCGAGCCTGCTCCGCCATTCAATAAGATCATGGCTGATCTGATCTTGGCCTCAACTCCACTTCCCTGCCCGCTCCCCATAACCCTTGACTCCCTTACCTTTCAAAAATCTGTCTATCTCCACCTTAGATATATTCAATGACCCAGCCTCCACAGCTCTCTGGGGAAGAGAATTCCAAATATTCACGACCCTCTGAGAGAAGAAATTCCTCCTCATTTCCGATTTAAAAGGGTGCCCCCTTATTCTGAAATTATGCCCCCTAGTTCTAGATTCCCCCATGAGGGGAAACATCCTCTCTGAATCTACCCTGTCAATCCCCTTCAGAATCTTATATGTTTCAATAAGATCCCCTCTCAATCTTCTAAACTCCAATGATTATAGGCCCAACCTGCTCAACCTTTCTTCATTAGACAACCCCTTCATCTCCGGAATCAACCTAGTGAACCTTCTCTGAACTGCCTCCAATGCAAGTATATCCTTCCTTAAATAAGGAGACCAAAACTGTACGCAGTACTCCAGGTGTGGTCTCACCAACGCCCTGTACAGTTGTAACAGGACTTCCCTACTTTTATACTCCATTCCCTTTGCAATAAAGGCCAACATTCCATTTGCCTTCCTAATTACTTGCTGTACCTGCATCCTAACTTTTTGTGATTCATGTACAAGGACCCCCAGATCCCTCTGTACCTCAGCATTTTGTAATCTCTCCCCATTTAAATAATAATTTGCTTTTTTATTTTTCCTACCAAAGTGCATAACCTCACATTTTCCCACATTAGACTCCATCTGCCAGATTTTTGCTCACTCACTTAGCCTATCTATATCCCTTTGGAGATTCTTTGCGTCCTCCACACAATTTGCTTTCCCACCTAGTTTATCTGGTCATTATCACATTGCTGTTTGTGGGAGCTTGCTGTGCGCAAATTGGCTGCTGCGTTTCCCACATTACAACAGTGACTACACTTCAAAAAGTACTTCATTGGCTGTAAAGTGCTTCAGACGTCCGGTGGTTGTGAAAGGCGCTATAGAAATGCAAGTCTTTCTTTCTTATGTGGCTCAGTGTCAAATGTTTTTCTTATACCGCTCCTGTGAAGCACCTTGGGATGTATTACAATGTTAAAGGCGCTATATAAATGCAAGTTCAACAATGTTGTTGTTGAATGAAATCAGGGCTGGGCTTATGAGTAAAAAAGCAAAATAAAACACGGCAAATGCTGGAAATTCTAAGACAAAAAATTTGCCGGAAAGGCTGAGTGGGTCAGTGAGCTTCTGTGGAGAGAAGCAAGGAGTTAATGGGCGGAATTTTTACATTTGGAACCGCCGAGAGCGGGAGTGAGGGGATCTGCCGATAGAGTGTGTGTGTGACATGACGGACAGGTTCCCTGCCTGGGAGTCGGCCTGATTGACAGGCGAGCTTCCAGTCGGGTGGGGAACGCTGCGTGAGAGGCCGCAGCCACAGGTAGGCGCAAGCCTCGATCCCAGGGTGGGGGGTCTGATCCTGAGGGGAGTCCGATCCCTGACCCCAGCGGGTCTGATCCATGACCCTGGGGGGTGGGGGGGGGGTTCTGATCTGGGGAGGTCCGGTCCTCGACCCGGGGAGATCTCGGGCTGGGGGGGGTGGGTCTAATCCCCGATTGGGGGTGCCTGGTCCCCCGACCCAAGGGTGGAGGGGGTCAGATGGTGGGGTAGCTTGGGGGGCCGGGAGGAAACACTCTGAGTGTATGGACTTCAAACCATTATTTCCATCCAGTGAGAAAGCACACAAGGTGGGGAGACTTCAGGGGGAGAGAGGTGGAGAATATTTTATCTCTGTCATGTTCTGAGTCCTGGAGAACTCCCCTGCTCTTCTTCAAACAGTGGCCGTGGGATCTGTTAAGTCCACCTGAGAGGGCGGACGGGGCTTCAGTTTAATGTCTCAACTGAAAGACGGCACCTCTGACAGTGCAGCACTCCCTCAGTACTGGCACTATGAGTGTCAGCCTGGATTTTCGGGCTCAAATCTCTGGAGTGGGGCTAGAACCCACGGCCTTCTGACTCAGAGACGAGAGAGAGAGCACTAACCACTGTGCCATGGCTGCTGGTATAAAGGCCTGAATCATTCAGTGAGGCCTAACTCCACTCACCATATGTGAAGTCCATTCATTCAAGCTCAAGGGGATCCGGTTTCCTTGTTTTCATTCTCTATATTCCATGACGTGATATTCCTGGAAAGCCTTAAACTTGATCATGGGACCTGTGCTTATAGAGAGAGCGGAGCTCTGTTTACAAACCTTCTGTGGCCTCCACCAGTGATTGAACTGTCCATTTAACACTGTTCAGCGCTGTGTTCAGATGAATGTTCCTGCACTAAGAGGTATTCCAGGAATTTCATTCTGCTCTTTGACTGAACAGCAACGACAACTTGTATTTATATAGCGCCTTTAACATAGTAAAACGTCCCAAGGCTCTTCACAGAAACGATTTTCAGACAAAATTCGACACTGAGCCACATAAGGAGATATTAGGACAGGTGACCTAAAGCTTGGTCAAAGAGGTCGGCCGGAATTGTCCGAGATGAGAATGGGTGGGTTGGACACTTGTGGGGGAGGTGAAAGTATGTGAACCCTGACCCCAATCCGCCCACTTTCACCTTTAACTCAGGAGTGATGGTGGGTGGGGGGAGCGAGCTGCCAAGAGGTGGGTTGGCAATTTACACATTATAATAAGGCCTGAAGCCTCTCCTTTAACCTACTTTAAGAACATAAGAATTAGGAACAGGAGTGGGCCATACGGCCCCTCGAGCCTGCTCCGCCATTCAATAAGATCATGGCTGATCTTCGACCTCAACTCCACTTTCCCGTCCGATCCCCATATCCCTCGATTCCCCGAGAGCCTTGAATATACTCAATGACTGAGCATCCACAGCCCTCTAGGGCGGAGAATTCCAAAGATTCACAACCCTCCGAGTGAAGAAAGTCCTCCTCATCTCAGTCCTAAATGGCAGCGACATTAAACAAATACTTTGGGCTGGATTTTCCCAGCGGAGGGGGTTTCGCGGCAGGAGAGGTGGTTTTCTGATATGAAAAGACTCGTAAAACGTGCCGAGTGGCGCCCGTGTTTCTCAGACACTGACGGCAATTTGAAGAGCCTTCCCGAACCAGCGCACTCGACGGAATCTCGCAATTTCGACCTGCGGGACCGTGGCCAGTTTGGTGGGTGGGGCCTGATTCGGGCTCATTGAATCTTGACCCAGCGTAAAAGATGGCGGGAAACACGAGAGTCAGTGGGTTTTGGGTGTAATTCAGCTACGGTTGAAATCCCCCCGATCTTTCGCGCTGGTTCAGGCGATTCTGTCTGGGTTGCACTGCTATAACGAGCGAAAGCTTCCCGGCTGTGCTTTTATGCTCAGCCATCTGAGCTGGAGAGCATGTGTGACCTTGAACATCCATGTGTGCTGAAGATTGATGTGACTGCAGCTGGGCAGCAGATACTGGACAAGCCAGTCAGCATGAATCACACTCTCTGAAGACAGCTCTGTTTCTGCAGGAGAACAGGGTTATAATAGACACCAGTCTTCCATCGTACAGGGGGGGACGGTAAATCCCTCAAGTCAATGTTTATTGAGCAGCGTAATCGGACAAATTCCAAATCCCTTGACAGTTATTAGAAGAGTTTGACAAGGAAAATGGAAACAGGTATAGCAGAGTGTTGTGAAGATTGGTTTTAGTTAGAGTCCAGAACTGACTGAAAGAAAGAACTTGCATTTCTATAGCGCCTTTCACCACCTCAGGACGTCCCGAAACACTTTGCAGCCAGTGAAGTACTTTTGAAGTGGAGTCACTGTTGCAATGTAGGAAACGCGGCAGCCAATTTGTGCACAGCAAGATCCCAACAGACAGCAATGTGATAAATGACCTGATAATGTGTTTTTAGTGATGTTGGTTGAGGGATAAATGTTGACTGGGTAGAATTCCCTATCTCTTCTTCCAATAGTGGCCGTGGGATCTTTTACGTCCACCTGAGAGGGCAGACAGGGACTTGTTTTAACGTCTAATCTGAAAGACGGCACCTCCGACAGTGTCGTACACCCCCAGTACTGCCCCTCCGACAGTGCAGCGCTCTCTCAGTACTGCCCCTCCGACAGTGCAGCGTTCTCTCAGTACTGCCCCTCCGAAAGTGCAGTGCTCCCTCAGTACTGCCCCTCCGACAGTGCAGCGCTCCCTCAGTACTGCCCCTCCGACAGTGCAGCACTCCCTCAGTACTGCCCCTCCGAAAGTGCAGCACTCCCTCAGTACTGCCCCTCTGACAGTGCAGCGCTCCCTCAGTACTGCCCCTCCGACAGTGCGGCGCTCCCTCAGTACTGCCCCTCCGACAGTGCGGCGCTCCCTCAGTACTGCCCCTCCGAAAGTGCAGCACTCCCTCAGTACTGCCCCTCCGACAGTGCGGCGCTCCCTCAGTACTGTCCCTCCGACAGTGCAGCGCTCCCTCAGTACTGCCCCTCCGACAGTGCGGCGCTCCCTCAGTACTGCCCCTCCGACAGTGCAGCACTCCCTCAGTACTGCCCCTCCGACAGTGCGGCGCTCCCTCAGTACTGCCCCTCCGACAGTGCAGCGCTCCCTCAGTACTGCCCCTCCGACAGTGCAGCGCTCCCTCAGTACTGCCCCTCCGACAGTGCAGCGCTCCCTCAGTACTGCCCCTCCGACAGTGCAGCACTCCCTCAGTCCTGCCCCTCTGACAATGCAGCACTCCCTCAGTACTGCCCCTCTGACAGTGCAGCGCTCCCTCAGTACTGCAGTGGGAGTGTCAGCCTGGATAAGTGCTCAAGTCTCTGGAGTGCGACTTGAACCCACAACCTTCTGACTCACAAATATTTATCCCTCAATAACATCACGTCCTGAGGTTGTGAAAGGCGCTGTAGAAATGCACGTCATTCTTTTATATAATAAAAGCAGAAAATGCTGGAAACACTCAGCAGGTCAGGCAGCATCTGTGGAGAGAGAAACAGAGTTAACGTTTCAGGTCGATGACCTTTCATCAGACCTGTTCTTTCTTTTCTTTCCTTCACTCTTGATGGGAGTGAGCTGTTCTATCCTTCAGTTTCCGGGATGAGATTGAGCAACAAGTCCTGAGTGGACCGCTCAATCTGCCAGTCTGTGGTGGGAAGGGAAGGTGCGTATCCTATAATGACTACACCATTAAATAGTTTGGTGTCAGAACCCTGAGCTAGTCCATTCTTGTTCAATAAATGCTCACATCATCACAGCCTCCGACAGGAGTCCTTCAACTCACCCTCATGTCGAAATCGAGACTCTTCGCGCCGTCTCCTACTCTAACTCATTCTTTCCCGACCTCAAAAAATGTGGAACGCAACCTCAGTCTCCTCTTTCTTTTACAATTCATAGACTTTCAAAATCCGAGCTTGAAGTTACCTAACCATAACTTCTTGACTTACTCGTTCCAGTCTGGTTGATGGGCCTTTGTCTCTTCACATTGACTTCCTTTATAAGAACCTCACCTTCTCCCAGGGGTGCGAAGGTTTGAACCAGCCAGATTTCTGGCCCAGTTCCGCACTGGGTTCATTTCACCTTCCCACATTTTTCGCAAGATTTAATGAACGGAACTGTGGTCCTAATTTGCTGGATCTGCATTTCATAATATATCAAAAAAGCCGTGAGGGTAAAATGAGAGAAGAAAGACTTGCATTTATATCGCATCCTTCACGAGCTCCTCCAGCCCTACAACGTACAGTTTTGGTCTCCTTATTTAAGGAAGGATATACTTGCATTGGAGGCAGTTCAGAGACGATTCACGAGGTTAATTCCAGAGATGAGGGGGTTGACTTATGAGGAAAGGTTGAGCAGGCTGGGCCTATACTCATTGGAATTTAGAAGAATGAGAGTTGATCTTATTGAAACATATAAGATACTGAGGGGGCTCGACAGGGTAGATGCAGAGAGGATGTTTCCCCTCGTGGGGAAATCTAGAACACGGGGGCACAGTTTTAGAATTAAGGGTCGCCCTTTTAGAACTGAGATGAGGAGGAATTTCTTTTCTCAGAGGGTCGTAAATCTGTGGAATTCTCTGCCCCAGAGAGCCCTGGGGGCTGGGTCATTAAATACATTTAAGGTGGAGATAGACAGATTTTTGCAAGATAAGGGAGTGAAGGGTTATGGGGAGCGGGCTGGGAAGTGGCTTTGAGCCCAAGATCAGCCATGATCTTATTGAATGGCGGAGCAGGCTCGAGGGGCCAAGTGGCCTATTCCTGCTCTTATTTCTTATGTTCTTATGTAAAACCCTTCGCGATCTCTGCGCTCCTCCAATTCTGGCCTCTCGCTCATCCCCGATTTCCTTCGCTCCACCATTGACGGCCGTGCCTTCAGCTGCCTGGGCCCTAAGCTCTGGAATTCCCTCCCTAAACCTCTCGACCTCTCTCTCCTCCTTTAAGTCGCTCCTTAACACCTACCTCTTTGACCAAGCTTTTGGTCACCTGACCTAATATCTCCTTATGTGGCTCGGTGTCAAAGTTTGTCTGAATTACGCTCCTGTGAAGCACCTGGGGACGTTTAACTATGTTGAAGGCGCTATGTAAATGAAGGTTGTTGTTCAGGGGAATGTTAAAGAAGTGCAGGGAGTTCTCCTGATGTCTTAGCCCAGTATTCCTCCCCTGCCCAGATCAACTGGTCATTTGGCCCATTGCTGTTGGTTGGATCACCTGCGCACAAAATGGCTGCCACATTTACCTTCAGAGCGACACTCCCAGTACTCCAGCATGTATGTGATATACACTGAGATGTGTTTCTGAGAGATGTGATGAGGTACTGTCTCAAAGCAAGTCTTTATATTGAGTATAAAGAACAAACACAACAGATATGTCAATGTTAAACTGGGGATGGAGTGCTGCGGGGGGGGGCGGGGATTTTAAATCTACCCATCTGGCAATAAAAATAAACTGGGCGGATTGGCAGTTAAAATCACCCGGATTCCCCAGCTTCCCGCCGATCGCGATTTTCACCCGGTCTCCTGAGTAGGCGACTGGGACACCCGCCCAAGGCCGGCAGGGTCTTTCTCTACAGACACGTGTCAGGTCCTGATCATAGAGTCTCACAGCACAGGAGGAGGCCATTCGGCCCATCCTGCCTGTGCAGGCTCTCTGAACGAGCTCTCCAATTAGACCCACTCCCCCCCCTGCTCTCTCCCCATAGACCTGCAATTTCTTCCCTTCAAGTATTCCAGATTCACCGTCTAAAAAAAATGTCCTCCTCTCCCCTCTGGATCTTTTGCCAATTATCTTAAATCTGTGTCCGCTGGTTACCAGCCCTCCTGCCACTGGAAACAGTTTCTCCCTATTTACTCCATCAAAACCCTTCATGATTTTGAACACCTGTCATTGAGAACCCAGGCCTGAGCTCTCCGCCCAGACGGACCCGGCTCGGAGGCCCATCAGCCCTTGAAGAGGCCGGAAAGGGTGAGCTTTTTTTCCCCCTTGTGAGGCCGAGAGGACTAGACCCCACCCCCACAACGAGGGAAGCTTAGGCCTCCCTGCAGCCCCCACCCAACATCCCGAGTATGAGACGCCAGGGAATACGGTCCCTCAACCTACCTTGCATTGGCGGATGATAGGAGGGAAGTGGACTGTACTGAGGGAGCACTGTACTGTCGGAGGGGCAGTGCTGAGGGAGTGCCGCACTGTCGGAGGGGCAGTACTGAGGGAGCGCTGCACTGTCGGAGGGGCAGTACTGAGGGAGCACTGTACTGTCGGACGGGCAGTACTGAGGGAGTGCCGCACTGTCAGAGGGGCAGTACTGAGGGAGTGCTGCACTGTCGGAGGGGCAGCACGGAGGGAGCGCTGCACAGTCGGAGGGTCAGTACTGAGGGAGTGCCGCACTGTCGGAGGGGCAGTACTGAGGGAGCACTGTACTGTCGGAGGGGCAGTACTGAGGGAGCGCTGCACTGTCGGAGGGGCAGTACTGAGGGAGCGCCGCACTGTCGGAGGGGCAGTACTGAGGGAGCGCCGCACTGTCGGAGGGGCAGTACTGAGGGAGCGCTGCACTGTCGGAGGGGCAGCACTGAGGGAGCGCTGCACTGCCGGAGGGTCAGTACTGAGGGAGTGCCGCACTGTCGGAGGGGCAGCACTGAGGGAGCGCTGCACTGTCGGAGGGGCAGTACTGAGGGAGCGCTACACTGTTGGAGAGGCAGTACTGAGGGAGCGCTGCACTGTCGGAGGGGCAGTTCTGAGGAAGCTACGCACTGTGGGAGGGGCAGTACTGAGGGAGCGCAACACTGTCGGAGGGGCAGTACTGAGGGAGCGCTGCACTGTCGGAGGGGCAGTACTGAGGGAGCGCTGCACTGTCAGAGGGGCAGTACTGAGGGAGTGCCGCACTATCGGAGGGGCAGTACTGAGGGAGTGCTGCACTGTCGGAGGGGCAGTACTGAGGGAGCGCTGCACTGTCGGAGGGGCAGTACTAATGGAGCGCCGCACTGTCGGAGGGGCAGTACTGAGGGAGCGCCGCACTATCGGAGGGGCAGTACTGAGCGAGTGCTACACTGTCAGAGGGGCAGTACTGAGGGAGTGCCGCACTATCGGAGGGGCAGTACTGAGCGAGTGCTGCACTGTCGGAGGGGCAGTACTGAGGGAGCGCTGCACTGTCGGAGGGGCAGCACTGAGGGAGCGCTGCACTGCCGGAGGGTCAGTACTGAGGGAGTGCCGCACTGTCGGAGGGGCAGCACTGAGGGAGCGCTGCACTGTCGGAGGGGCAGTACTGAGGGAGCGCAACACTGTTGGAGGGGCAGTACTGAGG
>JASTWF010000164.1:0-28567 GCA_030390025.1 Squalus acanthias | reverse complement strand
TTAGGGGACCGAGTACAGAAATCACTAAAAGCTGTGGACAGGTCCAAAAAATAATGAAAAGGCGAATGGAATGTTGGGCTTTATCTCGAGGGCGGGATTACAATGGGGAGGAAGCGATGCTTCAGTTGTTCAGAGCTCTGGTCAGACCCCCTCTGAGTCACTGGGTTCAGTTCTGGGCCCCGCACCTCAGGGAGGATAGATTGGCCTGGGAGGGGGGGGCAGCGCAGATTCACCAGAATGATACCGGGGCTAAAAGGGTTAAATTACGAGGTTGCACAGACTGGGCTTGTATTCCCTCGAGTTTAGAAGATTAAGGGGTGATCTAATCGAAGTGTTTAAGATGATTAAAGGAGTTGATAGGGTAGATAGAGAGAGAAACTATTTCCTCTGGTGGGGTGAGTCCAGAACAAGGGGGCAGAACCTTAAAATTGAGCCAGGCCGTTCAGGGGTGATGTCAGGAAGCACTTCTTCACACAAAGGGTGGTGGAAATCTGGAACTCTCTCCCCCAAAAAGCTGTGGATGCTGGGGGGCAATTGAAAATTTCAAAACTGAGATTGATAGATTTTTGTTGGGTAAGGGTATTAAGGGTTATGGAACCAAAGCGGGTAGATGGAGTTAAGCTACAGATCAACCATGATCTAATTGAATGGTGGAACAGGCTCGAAGGGCTGAATGGCCTCCTCCTGTTCCAATGTTCTCTGAAGTGACCAGGCGAGTCACTCAGTTGTATCAAACTACCTCTGGGTTGTTGGCATTAAGAAGAGGGTGAGTGCAGTGGACACAGCCAAGGCTCTGGGCCCTGACCACATCCCAGAGGTCATGCTGAAGATCTGTGCACCAGAGCTGGCTGATCTTCTAGCCAAGCTGTTCCAGTACAGCTATGACACTGGCATCTACCCGACAATGTGGGTGATTTCCCAGGGACTGTCCAATCCACAAAGACAAGTCTATTCTGGCAGTTGCTGCTCTATCAGCCTCCTCCCAATCATCAGCAAAGTGATGGAAGGAGTCGCCAAGCAATGTCTACTCACCAATAACCTCCTTGCCAATGCTCAGTTAGGGTTCCACCAGAACCACTCGGCTCCAGACCTCATCACAGCCTTGATCCAAGCTTGACACAAGGGCTGAATGTCAAAGGAGAGTCGAGATCAAGGCAGCATTCAACCGAGTATTGCACCAAGGAACCCTACCAAAAACTGAGGTCAATTGGGGTCAGTGTCATGTCTAACACAAAGGAAGATGCTCATGATTGTTGGAGACCAATCATTGCAGCCCCAGGACATTGTTGCTGGAATTCCTCAGGGCAGTATCCTCAACCCAGCCATCTTCAGATGCTTCATCAATGAGCTTCCCTCCATCAGAAGGTCAGGTATGGGGCTCTTTGCTGATGATTCCACAGTTTTCAGCTCCATTCACAGCTCAATCGATAATGAAGTGATAGATAGTAGATTGGCGGTTAGGATCAGATCAGCCATGATCTTATTGAATGGCGGAGCAGGCTCAAGGGGCCGATTGGCCTACTCCTGCTCCTATTTCTTATGTTCTTATGTTCTTATGAAGCAACCCATGCCAGCCTACAGCAGGACCTGGATAACATCTAGACCTGGCCTAGGAAACATTAGCGCCACATTACTGCCAGGCAATGACCATCGCCAACAAGACAAGGCCCAATCACCTCCTCCTGACATTCAGCAACACCACCCATCACCAATCTCCCACCACCAACATCCCGGGGGGGGCGGAGGGTCACCATTGACCAGAAGCTTAACTGGACCAGCGAGCTTCCTTTTCTACCGCCCCACTCTTCTACGTGACTTGATGTCGTGGAACGTGATATTCGTTGGATGTGGCCGCCTGTAGTTGGTTGTGTGTAGACAAGGAGTGGTTGAGGTGACTAGCATAGATCCATTTAAGGGGAAGCTGGATAAACATGAGGATGAAAGGAATAGAAGGATCTGTTGGTAGGGTGAGATGAAGTAGGGTGGGAGACAATGCTCCCCCTAAGCTGCGCGCGTGCGTAATCTGCAAGGTCCCACGCAGGCCGCTCACAAGCATTTCCATTGGAAATACATGTGCAGAAATTTAAAGGGATCACGCATTGAAATAAACAGGCGCAACTTAGAGGGAACATTGGTGGGAGAGGCTCAGGTGGAGCAGAGACATGTTGGGCCAAATGGCCTGTTTCTGCTCATTTTTTAAAATTCCTTTTAATGGGATGTGGGCATCGCTGGCAAGGCCAGCATTTATTGCCCATTCCTAATTGCCCTCGAGAAGGTGGTGCTGAGCCGCCTTCTTGAACCGCTGCAGTCCGTGTGGTGAAGGTGCTCCCACAGTGGTGCTGTTAGGGAGGGAGTTCCAGGATTTTGACCCCTGCTCATATGTCATCTGAACCCCTCAATTGTATTTCCTTGCTCTGTCCTGTTCATTATTCTCAGTGTAACGTGAACTCAGCGCAGGCCAGGGGTCAATCCTGGGACCTCCTGCCCTCTGTGGCTGCCACGTACCCTGACTCTGCCACTTACTCTCTTGGCCACTGGGGGAGAAAGCTTGAACCGTAGAAAGAACTTGCATTTCTACAGCGCCTTCCACAACCTCAGGACGTCCCAAAGCGCTTTACAGCCAATGAAGTACTTTTTGAAGTGTGGTCACTGTTGTAATGTAGGAAACGTGGCAGCCAATTTGTGCACAGCAAGCTCCCACAAACAGCAATGTGATAATGACCAGATCATCTGTTTTAGTGATGTTGATTGAGGGATAAATATTGGCCCCAGGACACCGGGGAGAACTCCCCTGCTCTTCTTCGAAATAGTGGCCGTGGGATCTTTTACATTCACTTGAGAGAGCAGACGGGGCCTCAGTTTAACGTCTCATCTGAAAGGCGGCACCTCCAACAGTGCAGCGTTCCCTCAGTACTGCCCCTCCGACAGTGCAGCACTCCCTCAGTACTGCCCCTCCGACAGTGCAGCGCTCCCTCAGTAATGCACCTCCAACAGTGCAGCGTTCCCTCAGTACTGCCCCTCCGACATGTACAGCGCTCCCTCAGTACTGCCCTCCGACAGTGCAGCCCTCCCTCAGTACTGCCCCTCCGACAGTGCAGAGCTCCCTCAGTACTGCCCTCCGACAGTGCAGCCCTCCCTCAGTACTGCCCCTCCGACAGTGCAGAGCTCCCTCAGTACTGCCCCTCCGACAGTGCAGCACTCCCTCAGTACTGCCCTCCGACAGTGCGGCACTCCCTCAGTACTGCCCCTCCGACAGTGCGGTGCTCCCTCAGTACTGCCCCTCCTACAGTACAACACTCCCTCAGTACTGCCCCTCCGACAGTGCAGCGCTCCCTCAGTACTGCCCCTCCAACAGTGCAGCCCTCCCTCAGTACTGCCCCTCCGACAGTGCAGAGCTCCCTCAGTACTGCCCCTCCGACAGTGCAGCACTCCCTCAGTACTGCCCTCCGACAGTGCGGCGCTCCCTCAGTACTGCCCCTCCGACAGTGCAGCGCTCCCTCAGTACTGCCCCTCCTACAGTACAACACTCCCTCAGTACTGCCCCTCCAACAGTGCGGCGCTCCCTCAGTACTGCCCCTCCAACAGTGCAGCAATCCCTCAGTACTGCCCCTCTGACAGTGCGGCGCTCCCTCAGTACTGCCCCTCCGACAGTGCAGCAATCCCTCAGTACTGCCCCTCCGACAGTGCGGCGCTCCCTCAGTACTGCCCCTCCAACAGTGCGGCGCTCCCTCAGTACTGCCTCTCCGACAGTGCAGCGCTCCCTCAGTACTGCCCCTCCGACAGTGCAGAGCTCCCTCAGTACTGCCCCTCCGACAGTGCAGAGCTCCCTCAGTACTGCCCCTCCGACAGTGCAGCGCTCCCTCAGTACTGCCCCTCCGACAGTGCAGAGCTCCCTCAGTACTGCCCCTCCGACAGTGCAGAGCTCCCTCAGTACTGCCCCTCCGACAGTGCAGAGCTCCCTCAGTACTGCCCCTCCGACAGTGCAGAGCTCCCTCAGTACTGCCCCTCCGACAGTGCAGCGCTCCCTCGGTACTGCTCAAATCTCTGGAGCTACCCAATAAACCATAGCCATTATACTTGTAGGACATCTGTATAACGAGACAGAGATGTGGAATCATTTGGGAGCTGGTTGAGTAGCTGACAAGTCATTTTGCAGTGGGAGCCACTGCTGGCCGAGGGTGACCAGGGAGAGGTTGCTGCAGGTTTGACGGATTGCTGGCTCTGAATACTTCAGCTGGAACATTGCAGCACAAAATTGCCGAGCAAATTAAAGCGAGTCTGGGGAAACTTCAACATGAACTAGGACGATGCCAAGTGGTAGACGGCCAAGTCCAGTCTAGTCCGAGCAGTCCGGCACAGACAGGACGGTCAGTGAGGTCAGTGATGTAAAATTCTGCAAGACTTGAGATCGGAAAGGAATTCCTCAACTCAGCACTTTCCCCAGATTCATTTAGTTAATGATTAAACAAAGAAATCGCTAATTATTTCTGAACTTGTGTCATCTCTTTGAAAAAAAACTTGTTCATCCTGATGGCTGATTTAGTAAATGCAGTGACGAGCTCGATGCTGACCCGTATTGACCAGAGTTCCACACTGACCAGAGTCCCACACTGACCGGGGGTCCCACACTGACCAGGGGTCCCACACTGACCGGGGGTCCCACACTGACCAGAGTCCCACACTGACCAGAGTCCCACACTGACCGGGGGTCCCACACTGACCAGGGGTCCCACACTGACCGGGGGTCCCACACTGACCGGGGGTCCCACACTGACCAGAGTCCCACACTGACCGGGGGTCCCACACTGACCAGGGGTCCCACACTGACCGGGGGTCCCACACTGACCAGAGTCCCACACTGACCGGGGGTCCCACACTGACCCACACTGACCGGGGGTCCCACACTGACCGGGGGTCCCACACTGACCAGGGGTCCCACACTGACCGGGGGTCCCACACTGACCGGGGGTCCCACACTGACCAGAGTCCCACACTGACCGGGGGTCCCACACTGACCAGGGGTCCCACACTGACCGGGGGTCCCACACTGACCAGAGTCCCACACTGACCGGGGGTCCCACACTGACCCACACTGACCGGGGGTCCCACACTGACCAGGGGTCCCACACTGACCCACACTGACCGGGGGTCCCACACTGACCCGCACTGACCGGGGGTCCCACACTGACCAGGGGTCCCACACTGACCAGGGGTCCCACACTGACCCACACTGACCGGGGGTCCCACACTGACCAGAGTCCCACACTGACCCACACTGACCAGGGGTCCCACACTGACCAGAGTCCCACACTGACCCACACTGACCGGGGGTCCCACACTGACCCACACTGACCGGGGGTCCCACACTGACCAGAGTCCCACACTGACCCACACTGACCGGGGGTCCCACACTGACCAGAGTCCCACACTGACCCACACTGACCGGGGGTCCCACACTGACCCACACTGACCGGGGGTCCCACACTGACCAGAGTCCCACACTGACCCACACTGACCGGGGGTCCCACACTGACCCACACTGACCGGGGGTCCCACACTGACCAGGGGTCCCACACTGACCAGAGTCCCGCACTGACCCACACTGACCGGGGGTCCCACACTGACCAGAGTCCCACACTGACCCACACTGACCGGGGGTCCCACACTGACCAGAGTCCCACACTGACCCACACTGACCAGGGGTCCCACACTGACCAGAGTCCCACACTGACCCACACTGACCGGGGGTCCCACACTGACCCGCACTGACCGGGGGTCCCACACTGACCAGGGGTCCCACACTGACCGGGGGTCCCACACTGACCCACACTGACCGGGGGTCCCACACTGACCCACACTGACCGGGGGTCCCACACTGACCCACACTGACCGGGGGTCCCACACTGACTGGGGATTTTCTCCATGCAATCGATAAAGAAGGATTGTTTCGAGAATGAGTTTATGATGCTCCGTGATGTATTGTACGGAGGAAGTCTCCCCTTTAGAAGGCTCAGGGTTGATCTCTGAACTTCCTGAGATATCTGATCTCGGTCGGGAATGGCAACTAAAATATTCAGATTCTTATCAACACCCTTCGACTGGACGGGAAATCAGGAAGATTCTTCCCCTGATTACCAACTGGTGACTCCGTTGGAAATTATCCGGTGGAACACTGATTGGGAACAGGATTGGGCTCAGCTGTAATACTTCATGTGGTTGAATAGCACACGTGGAAAAACTGGGCATTTGTCAAGGTCTGCGCCAGTGACAGTGTATACCAGCAAGGGCCAGGAGGGGAGCAGCGGGGTCTGTCCAACGTAGAAAGAAAAGACATTAATAACCTCAGGACATTCCAAAGCGCTTTACAGACAATGAAGTATTTTTGAAGTGTAGTCACTGTTGTAATGTAGGAAACGCAGCTGCCAATTTGCGAACAGCAAGATCCCACAAACAGCAATGTGAAAATGATCAGATCATCTGTTTTAGTGATGTTGATTGAGGGATAAATATTGGCCCCAGGACACCGGGGAGATCTCCCCCTACTCTTCTTTGATAAGTGGCTGTGGGATCTTTAACACCCACCTGAGAGAGCAGACAGGGCCTCAGTTTAACATCTCATCCTAAAGGTGGCACCTCCGACAGTGCGGCGCTCCCTCAGTACTGCACCTCCGACAGTGCGGCGCTCCCTCAGTACTGCCCCTCCGACAGTGCAGCGCTCCCTCAGTACTGCCCCTCCGACAGTGCAGCGCTCCCTCAGTACTGCCCCTCCGACAGTGTAGCGCTCCCTCAGTACTGCCCCTCTGACAGTGCAGCGCTCCCTCAGTACTGCCCCTCCGACAGTGCAGCGCTCCCTCAGTACTGCCCCTCCGACAGTGCAGTGCTCCCTCAGTACTGCCCCTCCGACAGTCCAGCACCCCCTCAGTACTGCCCCTCCGACAGTGCAGCGCTACCTCAGTACTGCCCCTCTGACAGTGCAGCGCCCCCTCAGTACTGCCGCTCCGACAGTGCAGCGCTACCTCAGTACTGCCCCTCCGACAGTGCAGCGCCCCCTCAGTACTGCCCCTCCGACAGTGCGGCGCTCCCTCAGTACTGCCCCTCCGACAGTGCAGCACTCCCTCAGTACTGCCCCTCCGACAGTGCAACGCTCCCTCAGTACTGCCCCTCTGACAGTGCAGCGCTCCCTCAGTACTGCCCCTCCGACAGTACAGCGCTCCCTCAGTACTGCTCCTCCGACAGTGCAGCGTTCCCTCAGTACTGCACTGGAGTGTCAGCCTGAATGATGGGGCTAAAGTGTCTGGTGTGGGATTTGAACCCTACAACCTTCTGACTCAGATGCAAGAGAGAGAGAGTGCTACCCACTGAGCCATGGCTGACACCTATCCTTACGGTCAGTGCGCCTCTGAATCTTCCACTTATGTTCCTCCAAAACGCGTCACTGCCCCCTGCGCCATCCCACACGCTCTTCCACCTCCCTCAATCCTCACTATGTTGAAATCAGGACCCATCTCGTCTCTTACTCAAACACACTCTGAGAAGTTTCTGTGGCTTCTTGTTCTCGACCACATTTCTGGCAGAGTTGAACACCCTGAAACGACATCACTTCCCGAAGAAAATTCCCGAATTTAAGTTCCAGCTGCCAATATTTGGAATCCAAATCATATTCAGAACTTTTCCAAATAAATCACTGCATCTTGACAGATGGTGAGAAAAACAACAATCGCAAAGTATCACAGCACGTTCTGCCCTGTGGCCTGTTCAGTGAGTCTTGCTCATATACTTTGCAAATAATCTTCAGCTGATTACACTCATCTGGGACTTTGTCTGTCTTTGATCAGGGGTAGCGCTCTCTCTCGCTCTCTCACCTCTGAGTCAGAAGGTCGTTGGTTCAAGTCCCCACTCCAGAGACTCAAACACATAATCCAGGCTGAAACTCCAGTGCAGTACTGAGGGAGTGCCGCACTGTCGGAGGGGCAGTACTGAGGGAGCGCTGCACTGTCGGAGGGGCAGTACTGAGGGAGCGCCGCACTGTCAGAGGGGCAGTACTGAGGGAGCGCCGCACTGTCAGAGGGGCAGTACTGAGGGAGTGCTGCACTGTCGGAGGGGCAGTACTGAGGGAGAGCTGCACTGTCGGAGGGGCAGTACTGAGGGAGCGCTGCACTGTCGGAGGGGCAGTACTGAGGGAGTGCTGCACTGTCGGAGGGTCAGTACTGAGGGAGTGCTGCACTGTTGGAGGGTCAGTACTGAGGGAGTGCTGCACTGTCGGAGGGGCAGTACTGAGGGAGTGCTGCACTGTCGGAGGGGCAGTACTGAGGGAGTGCTGCACTGTCGGAGGGTCAGTACTGAAGGAGCGCTGCACTGTCGGAGGGTCAGTACTGAGGGAGTGCTGCACTGTCAGAGGGGCAGTACTGAGGGAGTGCTGCACTGTCGGAGGGGCAGTACTGAGGGAGTGCTGCACTGTCGGAGGGGCAGTACTGAGAGAGCGCCGCACTGTCGGAGGTTCAGTACTGAGGGAGTGCCGCACTGTCAGAGGGGCAGTACTGAGGGAGCGCTGCATTGTCGGAGGGGCAGTACTGAGGGAGCGCTGCACTGTCAGAGGGGCAGTACTGAGGGAGCGCCGCACTGTCAGAGGGGCAGTACTGAGGGAGCGCCGCACTGTCAGAGGGGCAGTACTGAGGGAGCGCTGCACTGTTGAAGGGGCAGTACTGAGGGAGCGCTGCACTGTTGGAGGGGCAGTACTGAGGGAGCGCTGCACTGTCAGAGGGGCAGTACTGAGGGAGCGCTGCACTGGTGGAGGGGCTGTACTGAGGGAGTGCTGCACTGTCGGAGGGGCAGTACTGAGGGAGCGCTGCACTGTTGGAGGGGCAGTACTGAGGGAGTGCTGCACTGTCGGAGGGGCAGTACTGAGGGAGCGCTGCACTGTCAGAGGGGCAGTACTGAGGGAGCGCTACACTGTCGGAGGTGCCGTCTTTCAGGTGAAACGTTAAACCGAGGCCACGTCTGCTCTCTCCGGTGGATGTAAAAGATCCCATGGCACTATTTGGAAGCAGATCAGGGGAGTTCTCCCCGGTGTCCTGGCCAATATTTATCCCTCAAGCAACATCACTAAAACAGATTATCTGGTCATTATCTCATTGCTGTTTGTGGGAGCTTGCTGTGTGCAATTGGCTGCCTCATTTCCTGCATTACTACAGTGACTACACTTCAAAAGTACTTCATTGCCTGTGAAGCGCTTTGGGACGTCCTGAGGTCGTGAAAGGTGCTGGAGAAATACAAGTCTTTCTTTATTAATCCATTTGAGTTGGAGAAACCGGGATACTGTTGGAATATCCACGATTCCAAGCAGTGGGGGTAACCTGTGATTGCTCACCGCTCGTACACTGGGTTACGTCTCTTGCTGGGTGAGGTTCCAACTCTGATCCGTATGGAATTTTCCCAACGACGGTGATATTGACACGAGCTTTGTTTCCAGCATTTCTCGCGTCACCTTACAAGGTCCCACAAACAGTTGGGAAACATGCTGTTAATGGCCAGTGTTTGTATATTGGTGAATAGCACTGATTACATCTGCAGCCACTCAGCATATGTCAAAGTTCAGATTTCTCTCCCCCCTCCCCCGCCCCCACTTCCGCCCCCCCCACCTCCCCCAGCCCCACCTCCCCCTCCCCCACCTCCACCCCTGCCACCCCCGCCCCCGCCCCCGCCCCCGCCGCCCGTACTCTCTATAGCGCAGATCTATGTTTTCATTCAGTCTCGGGATGTGGGCGTCGCTGGCAGGCTGGCATTTATTGCCCATCCCTAATTGCTCTAAATTTGGGAAACACCAATTTAATCCTCAATCTCCCCACTTCCTCCCAAAGAAATATCTAACCCTCTGAATAAAACTTTAACCATCAATTGTTCTTTTTTGGAGTGAGGCGCGAAGCCCCCAGTCATCTGACTCAGAGGTGGGAGCATTCCCACTGACCCACGGCTGATTTAGTGCAGTCGTGTCATGGCTGGTTATGTTACTGGACTAATAACCCAGGGAACCTGAGTTCAAATCCCATCGCGGGCAGATTGAGAATTCGAATTCTGTTTTAAACTCTGTAAACAAAATGCTGGTATCAGTAGAAACTCTCAGATGGTTGTAAAAACCCAACTGGTTCACTGATGTCCCTTCAGGGAAGGAAACCTGCCGTCCTTACCCGGTCTGGGCCTATAGGTGACTCCAGTCCCTCACCAATGTGGTTGAGTCTAAACTACCCTCTGAAGTGGCCGAGGTAGACCCTCAGTTTGTATCAAACCCGCTCCCAGTGGTTCAAGTAGAAGGCCCACCCCCACCTTCTCAGGGCAACTCGGGATGGGCAATCAATGCCGGCCTTGCCAGCGACGCCCACATCCCGAGATTTAAAAAATAAATTAAACAACAACAACTTGCATTTATACAGCGCCTTTAACGTAGTAAAACGTCCCAAGGCGCTTCACAGGAGCGATTATCAAACAAAATTTGACACCGAGCCACATAATGAGATCTTATGACAGGTGGCGAAAAGCTTGGTCAAAGAGGGAGGTTTTAAGAAGCGTCTTAAAGGAGAAGAGCGAGGTGGAGAGGCGGTGAGGTTTAGGGAGGAAATTCCAGAGCTTAGGGCGCAGGCAGAGGGGCTAAGAAAATCGGGGATGGACAAGAGGTCAGAATTGGAACAGCGCAGAGATCTGGGAGGGTTGCATGGCTGGAGGAGGATACAGAGATCTGGGAGGGTTGCATGGCTGGAGGAGGATACAGAGATCTGGGAGGGTTGCATGGCTGGAGGAGGATACAGAGATCTGGGAGGGTTGCATGGCTGGAGGAGGATACAGAGATCTGGGGGGGTTGCATGGCTGGAGGAGGATACAGAGATCTGGGGGGGTTGCATGGCTGGAGGAGGATACAGAGATCTGGGAGGGTTGCATGGCTGGAGGAGGATACAGAGATCTGGGAGGGTTGCATGGCTGGAGGAGGATACAGAGATCTGGGGGGGTTGCATGGCTGGAGGAGGATACAGAGATCTGGGGGGGGTTGCATGGCTGGAGGAGGATACAGAGATCTGGGGGGGTTGCATGGCTCGAGGAGGATACAGAGATCTGGGGGGGTTGCATGGCTGGAGGAGGATACAGAGATCTGGGAGGGTTGCATGGTTGGAGGAGGATACAGAGATCTGGGAGGGTTGCATGGCTCGAGGAGGATACAGAGATCTGGGGGGGTTGCATGGCTGGAGGAGGATACAGAGATCTGGGAGGGTTGCATGGCTGGAGGAGGATACAGAGATCTGGGAGGGTTGCATGGCTGGAGGAGGATACAGAGATCTGGGGGGGTTGCATGGCTGGAGGAGGATACAGAGATCTGGGAGGGTTGCATGGCTGGAGGAGGATACAGAGATCTGGGAGGGTTGCATGGCTGGAGGAGGATACAGAGATAGGCAGAGTAAAAAAAAATGACTTAAATTTTTAAAATCACATCGCAACAAACCAAGGCATCTAACGTCATTCTGCTTTCAGGACTTGAGATTGGATCATCTTTTCAATTGGTTTGTTGAGTCAATCAGTGTTTGATTACTAACATGTAACATCTCCCAGATGAAGCCTCGCTCCGTAGAGGCAGCTGGCTTCAGCCCTTCTGTCTTACAGCCATTGTCCGGCTTCACAGAAGGGGAAATGTTCCTAACTGAACCGTACTGTTCATGGCTTTGAGTCCCTGCCAACTATCCCAGATGTTCTTGTTGGACTGAGCACAGCTTGAAGAAGCGAGGAAAGGTTCGATGGCCAGGCTGCAAGCTGATTGCACTCGATAACAACCCACACTGCGTCTGCAATTCTCGAATTGTAAGGCACTGATTCAATTTGTACGGGAACGAAAATTCCTCCGATTGTAAATTAATTTTCTTTCTACTAACATCTTTCGCCCTCACTGGGATCTCAGATTTCAGGAAATTGCTTCCATAAACGGTCTCCTGCCACATGCAGTAAAACAAAGAACTGCCCTTTTATACAGCACATTATCACATCCTCAGGATGTCCCAAAGCATCGCTCGGCCAGTGACGTTCTTTTTGGATTGCGGTCACTATTTATACAGGCAAACCCATTTGTGCACAGCAAGGTCCCACAACCAGCGATGAGATAACTGGCCAGATAATGTTTTTTAGTGATGTTGGTTGAGGGTAAAATATTGACCCAGGACACTGGGGAGAACTCGCCTGTTCTTCTTTGAAAAATGCCGCAGGATCTTTTACGCCCACCTGAGATAGCAGATGTGGCCTCGGTTTAACATCTCATCCAAAAGACGGCACCTCCGACAGTGCAGCGCTCCCACAGTACTGCCCCTCCGACAGTGCAGCGCTCCCTCAGTACTGCCCCATGACAGTGCAGCACTCCCTCAGTACTGCCCTTCCGACAGTGCAGCGCTCCCTCAGTACTGCTCCTCCGACAGTGCGGCGCTCCCTCAGTACTGCCCCTCCGACAGTGCAGCACTCCCTCAGTACTGCCCCTCCGACAGTGCAGCACTCCCTCAGTACTGCCCCATGACAGTGCGGCGTTCCCTCAGTACTGCCCCTCCGACAGTGCAGCGCTCCCTCAGTACTGCCCCATGACAGTGCGGCGTTTCCTCAGTACTGCCCCTCCAACTGTGCAGCGCTCCCTCAGTACCGCCCCTCCGACAGTGCAGCACTCCCGCAGTACTGCCCCATGACAGTGCGGCGTTTCCTCAGTACTGCCCCTCCAACTGTGCAGCGCTCCCTCAGTACTGCCCCTCCGACAGTGCAGTGCTCCCTCAGTACTGCCCCTCGACAGTGCAGCACTCCCTCAGTACTGCCCCTCCGACAGTGCAGCACTCCCTCAGTACTGCCCCTCCGACAGTGCAGCGCTCCCTCAGTACCACCCCTCCGACAGTGCAGCGCTCCCTCAGTACTGCCCCTCCGACAGTGCAGCGCTCCCTCAGTACTGCCCCTCCGACAGTGCAGCCCTCCCTCAGTACCGCCCCTCCGACAGTGCGGCGCTCCCTCAGTACTGCCCCTCCGACAGTGCGACACTCCCTCAGTACTGCCCCTCCGACAGTGCGGCGCTCCCTCAGTACTGCCCCTCCGACAGTGCGGTGCTCCCTCAGTACTGCCCCTCCGACAGTGCGGCATTTCCTCAGTACTGCCCCTCCAACTGTGCAGCGCTCCCTCAGTACTGCCCCATGACAGTGCGGCATTTCCTCAGTACTGCCCCTCCAACTGTACAGTGCTCCCTCAGTACCGCCCCTCCGACAGTGCAGCACTCCCTCAGTACTGCCCCTCCGACAGTGCAGCACTCCCTCAGTACTGCCCCTCCCAAAGTGCAGCGCTCCCTCAGTACCTCCCCTCCGACAGTGCGGCGCTCCCTCAGTACTGCCCCTCCGACAGTGCGGCGCTCCCTCAGTACTGCCCCTCCGACAGTGCAGCGCTCCCTCAGTACTGCCCCTCCGACAGTGCGGCGCTCCCTCAGTACTGCCCCTCCGACAGTGCGGCGCTCCCTCAGTACTGCCCCTCCGACAGTGCAGCGCTCCCTCAGTACTGCCCCTCCGACAGTGCAGCGCTCCCTCAGTACTGCCCCTCCGACATTGCGGCGCTCCCTCAGTACTGCACTGGAATTTCAGCCTAGATTTTGTGCTCCAGTCTGGCTCAGAGGCGAGAGTGCTACCCATTTTTTTTTAAATTTGGATTTATTTAACATTAAAAACATTTACAACATCGTGATCATTCCATTGTATCATGCAAATCCATTCTGCCGCTCTGCACAGCCATTCCTCCACCACATATTAACATCAAAACCTGAAGTTTAATTTGTTTCCCGTGACATATACTAATCGATTGTACTTTAAGAACAGATCATAAAATACTATCTTCAAATTCCTTTCTGAATAGAACATCCACAGAGTCTTATAATGACCTTTAGCTTATATTTAAAATATTCTTTTAGGTTTATTCTCCTCGCCTTAAAAAACTGAGAATTCCTTCTTTGCACAATCACGAATCTAGCCAAACTGAACATTAAATTAATTGCCGCTCCGCTCGACTCGGCCAGACTCTCCTGCAATCCCCATCTCAAAATTGATTCCCACGGGATTCCCATTCCCGCTCTACGGTCCCCGCCCAGCAAAAAAAACCTCACACAACTATCGAACATAGTAATTAAAATCCTTCAACTGTGGACATAACACCAGTAAATGGGACAGAGTCTCATCCCGTGTTCCACACACTGGGCAAGTTGCCACCTCCACTCACCCAATCTTACATAAGACAGTCATGGTAAAAATCCATTTACGAGCTAATTTGAAATCCAGTTCAATCCACTCTGGACATTTAAATTTCCCCCACACTCCCTTCCAAATCCTGTTAAAGTCCAGCTCTGGGTATATACACTGCCAAAACTCCTGCCCAGCCGGTATCTTGAATCTCCATTCTCTAAATCTCAAGTATTGAGCCATATTATTGGCCTAAAGTGTAATGTTGGGCAAGAAATCAAAGATTTGGATTTCGGGTTAGAGAGAGTGGGGTGCATATTTACAGACAGTACTAAAATAGGAAACACAGTAAATAATAATGAGGAGCAAAGGAAGGTGGAAGGGGATATTGATAAGATGGTGGAATGTTCAAGCATATGGCAGATGGAGTTCAAGGCAGTAAGTGTGAGGAGGCTCCTTAGAGTAATCTCTATGTAGGACAACAGGAGTACTCCCTGCTCTTCAAATAGCGCCATGGGACAGAAAGAAGAAAGAGAGAAGTTGCATTTATATAGTGCCTTTCACATCCTCAGGGCATCCTAAGGCGCTTTACATTTAATGAAGTCCCTCAAACAACACCTAAAACAGATGATCTGGTCATTTATCTGATTGCTGTTTGTGGGATCTTGCTGTGTGCAAATTGGCTGCCGCGTTTCCTACATCACAACAGCGACTACACTTCAAAAAGTACTTCATTGGCTGTGAAGCGCTTTGGGACGTCCTGAGGTCATGAAAGGCGCTGGAGAAATGCAAGTCTTTCTCTCCTTACACTTGATGTGGAGATGCCGGTGTTGGACTGGGGTGGACAAATGTGAGAAGTCACACAACACCAGGTTATAGTCCAACAGTTTTATTTGAAATCACAAGCTTTCGGAGCGCTGCTCCTTCGTCAGGTGCACTGACAGCAGTGCTGCTCTGAGGTTCTGAGGCTGTGTTGAGTGAACAGACCTCAGCCTGGAGCAATGGGTGCAGACACCACACATCCCCTCAGCGTCCCTGGGCTGGAGAAAGGAGACATTGGCTGTCTTTTCCCCCTTGGTTGGCTGCCCATTGCTGGGCAGTGGGCATGTGTGGGCACTGGGCAAGGACAGAATTGGGCTGGCCTCTCGTTGTGCCTTTGGCGCGGGTCCAGGGTCACGCTTGAAGGTAGGCCTGTCGGGCGAGGTTTGGGAGGGCAGTCTTTGCTGGTGGATCTCCTACCCTGGCCAAGGTGACAGTGCCTTCAGGAGAGGAGAGGAGAAGTGGGAAACGCACGGACAAGGGCTGCAACCACTGAACTCTAACAAGTCGCAGTATTGGAGGTACAGAATCAATAACCAGAGATCAGTGCACTGCAGAAAGATCAAACCTGTGTGTCTCAGTGCAATGTTATACAAATACAGACACTTATTGATTGGCCTTTGGAAATTTGACTCCATTTTTTCTTCAATTAAACTTCAAAGTTCTTTCACTGGCATTGCTACGGAGATCCACGCAACCCTTTAAATGTTAACTGTGAAGGCCAACACTATATTTGTTCAGGTTGTAGAAGATTAATGTTTAACTTGATAATCTTATGTCTCTGTGTTTTACTTGTGCCTATAACAGTGACATGTCTCATTTAATTGTGCGTGTGTGAGTGAGTGTGTTTGTGTGTAAGTGTCTGTCTGTCTTTGTGTTTGTGTGTGAGTGTGTTTAGGGCTGAGTGTTTCTACTTGTGGATTGGGCTTGGCCCTGATGCCCCGAAGTCCTCCACACTGTTTGTTGCCCAGGCTGCCCAGAGGCCATTTGGGCCGGTGAGCACTGGGCACATCCTGGATCTGGAAAGGAAGCCCAGCAAAAGTCGTAGCTGTTAGCAGAACTTAATGGGGATCAATGTGATACGGGTTTCAGGAAGGCTCAATCCAATTTCTAACTGGCATCGACCCACAGTGCAAACCGGTATTTAACTGAGCGATTCCATTCTTGCTAATGAAGGCCAAGGGACAGTTGATGGGGGAAAGGTAAACCTGACACATTGGAGCAATAGAGCGCACTATCTATGGCTGGGACTGAGGGACATCATTGAGAAAAGGAGGACTGCCGTACACCTGCTCTAATCCTGCCCTGGGAGTGTTTGATGGGACAGTGTAGAGCGAGCTTTACTCTGTATCTAACCCGTGCTGTACCTGCCCTGGGAGTGTTTGATGGGACAGTGCAGAGGGAGCTTTACTCTGTATCTAACCCGTGCTGTACCTGCCCTGGGAGTGTTTGATGGGACAGTGTAGAGGGAGCTTTACTATGTATCTAACCCCGTGCTGTACCTGCCCTGGGAGTGTTTGATGGGACAGTGTAGAGGGAGCTTTACTCTGTATCTAACCCGTGCTGTACCTGCCCTGGGAGTGTTTGATGGGGCAGTGTAGAGGGAGCTTTACTCTGTATCTAACCCCGTGCTGTACCTGTCCTGGGAGTGTTTGATAGGACTGTGTAGAGGGAGCTTTACTCTGTATCTAACCCGTGCTGTACCTGCCCTGGGAGTGTTTGATGGGACAGTGTAGAGGAAGCTTTACTCTGTATCTAACCCGTGCTGTACCTGCCCTGGGAGTGTTTGATGGGACAGTGTAGAGGGAGCTTTACTCTGTATCTAACCCGTGCTGTACCTGCCCTGGGAGTGTTTGATGGACAGTGTAGAGGGAGCTTTACTCTGTATCTAACCCGTGCTGTACCTGCCCTGGGAGTGTTTGATGGGACAGTGTAGAGGAAGCTTTACTCTGTATCTAACCCGTGCTGTACCTGCCCTGGGAGTGTTTGATGGGACAGTGTAGAGGGAGCTTTACTCTGTATCTAACCCGTGCTGTACCTGCCCTGGGAGAGTTTGATGGGAATGTGTAGAGGGAGCTTTACTCGGTATCTAACCCGTGCTGTACCTGCCCTGGGAGTGTTTGACGGGACAGTGTAAAGGGAGCATTACACAGTATCTAATCCATGCTTTCGCTGCCCTGGGAGTGTTTGTTGGGACAGTGTAGAGGGAGCTTTACTCTGTAACAAACCCATGCCGTACTTGCCCTGGGAGTGTTTGATAGGACAGTGGAGAGGAAGCTTTACTCTGTATCTAACCCGTGCTGTACCTGCCCTGGGAGTGTTTGATGGGACAGTGTAGAGGGAGCTTTACTCTGTATCTAACCCGTGCTGTACCTGCCCTGGGAGAGTTTGATGGGAATGTGTTGAGGGAGCTTTACTCGGTATCTAACCCGTGCTGTACCTGCCCTGGGAGTGTTTGACGGGACAGTGTAGAGGGAGCTTTACTCTGTATCTAACCCGTGCTGTACCTGGCCTGGGAGTATATAATGGGACATGTAGAGGGAGCTTTACTCTGTATCTAACCCGTGCTGTACCTGCCCTGGCAGTGTTTGATGGGACAGTGTAAAGGGAGCATTACACAGTATCTAATCCATGCTTTCGCTGCCCTGGGAGTGTTTGTTGGGACAGTGTAGAGGGAGCTTTACTCTGTAACAAACCCATGCCGTACTTGCCCTGGGAGTGTTTGATAGGACAGTGTAGAGGGAGCTTTACTCTGTATCTAACCCGTGCTGTGCCTGCCCTGGGATTTGTGATGGGACAGTGTATAGAGAGCTTTACTCTGTATCTAACCCGTGCTGTACCTGCCCTGGGAGTGTTTGATGGGAAAGTGTAGAGGGAGCTTTACTCTGTATCAAACCCGTACTGTTCCTGCCCTGGGATTGTTGGATGAGACAGTGTAGAGGGAGCTTTACTCTGTATCAAACCCGTGTTGTACCTGCATTGGGAGTGTTTGATGGGACAGTGTAGAGGGAGCTTTACTCTGTACCTAACCCGTGCTGAACGCGCCCTGGGAGTGTATGATGGGACAGTGTAGAGGGAGCATTAATCTGTATCTAACCCGTGCTGTACCTGCCCTGGGAGTGTATGATGGGACAGTGTAGAGGGAGCTTTACTTTGTATCTAACCTGTGCTGTACCCGCCCTGGGAGTGTATGATGGGACAGTGTAGAGGGAGCTTTACACTGTATCTAACCCGTGCTGTACCTGCCCTGGGAGTGTTTGATGGGACAGTGTAGAGAGAGCTTTACTCTGTATCTAACCCATGCTGTGCCCGTCCTGGGAGTGTTTGATGGGACAGTGTAGAGGGTGCTTTACTCTGTATCTAACCCGTGCTGTACCTGCCCTGGGAGTGTTTGATGGGGACAGTGTAGAGGGAGCTTTACTCTGTATGTAACCCGTGCTGTACTTGCCCGGGGAGTGTTTAATGGGACAGTGTAGAGGGAGCTTTACTCTGTATCTAACCCGTGCTGTACCTGCCCTGGGAGTGTTTGATGGGACAGTGGAGAGGGAGCTTTACTCTGTATCTAACCCGTGCTGTACCTGCCCTGGGAGTGTTTGATTGGACAATGTAGAGGGAGCCTTACTCTGTATCTAACCCGTGCTGTACCTGCCCTGGGAGTGTTTGATGGGACAGTGTAGAGGGAAGTTTACTCTGTATCTAACCCGTGCTGTACCTGCCCTGGGAGTGTTTGATGGGACAGTGTAGAGGGAGCTTTACTCTGTATCTAACCCGTGCTGTACCTGCCCTGGGAGTGTTTGATGGGACAGTGTAGAGGGAGCTTTACTCTGTATCTAACCCGTGCTGTACCTGCCCCGGGAGTGTTTGATGAGACAGTGTAGAGGGAGCTTTACTCTGTATCTAACCTGTGCTGTACCTGCCCTGGGAGTGTTTGATGGGACAGTGTAGAGGGAGCTTTACTCTGTATCTAACCCGTGCTGAACCTGCCCTGGGAGTGTTTGATTGGACAGTGTAGAGGGAGCTTCACTCTGTATCTAACCCATGCTGTACTGAAGGGATAATTACTAGTCCTAGCTCCTTTAGTGCTACCCCAGATCAGGCGTATTCCCCAGACGTTCACTTTCAACTAAAGTTTGAGGTAGCCAAATCCTAAAGACGCTTAATTGGGTCTGAAAGTCCAGACTATCTCCCCCTAAAGGAAAGGAACAACCTGAAGATGTTACCGTCTGCCAGATAGCACTTTTAATAAGTTTAGCTAGACTGTAACGTTCCGGATATTATGAGGGTCCGGAAAACTCCCTCAGAATTCAGCAACTCCTCACCAAAGAGTGTACAGAGATCGAGTTCGCGAGTTTGATACAGAAGTCTTATGTGAGACAATTCTAAAAATATATAGATTTATTAAAGAACCGACATGTAATTTACAGTTGGTGATTCAATCGCAACATTAACAGTTCCAAAAACAAAAATCTTACAATTCTATTATCAGAGATCCTTATTCTCAAATCTTAACTTCGCTAGTTTTACAGTTCTTAGTTTATTCCAGGATATCCACCAAAATTAAATACAACACCTTGATCCCCGAGATACAAAGAGTTGAAGACTTACAGAGCTAGCTCTGAAGCCGAGAATCGCTTTGCCCCTTTACAGCGAATCTATCTTCCCATTTGAAAGTTCAATTTTTATACCCTTTCTCAGTGGTATTTCCTTTGGAGTTTTCTGCTGATGTAAGCTAATTATCTCTAGTCATTTTTCTGTTGACCCCTTCTATTCTTACAGTCAGTTCAGCTGGTAGCATTGCAGACTCATGTCTCTCCTTTAGGTGTTTGAAGCTTATCATAAAAACGATGTGAACAGCAGGTGCATCTATTTGATGTCATTCTTACCAAGGTCTTCTATGCAATTCGTAAGTCACCTCAGCTGGTTGCAACACAGAATCGTGTCTCCTAGGTGTTCCAAGTTCAACACAAAAACAATGTGACAGCTGGTGCCTCCCCCACTTGATGCCATTCCCATGAAGGCATATGTTTCTTAATTTTCTTTGTTTGTTTACAAAGTGTACTTTAAAACACCTTAACTGGGTGTACCATTGTCTTCTTTCCAAAGACTCAGATGTCAGGAGCCTCCAACCTCCTGTTTCAATAAGGTTATTGATTCAGTGTCAACAACTTATCTTATCTCAATAGCCTGTATGCTGTTTACAGCTTTTCCATTGTTGAGGCTTGTAGATTTTCAAGCCCAGTTTGTCATGTTACAAAGGCAGAATTATTTTCATAGAATGGTGTATTTTTCTGAATATGGCTTATTCCTTAACAGTACCGGCCCTGGGAGTGTTTGATGGGACAGTGTAGAGGGAGCTTTACTCTGTATCTAACCCGTGCTGTACCTGTCCTGGGAGTGTTTGATGGGACAGTGTAGAGGGAGTTTTACTCTGTATCTAACCCGTGCTGTACCAGCCCTGGGAGTATTTGATGGGACAGTGTAGAGGGAGCTTTACTCTGTTTCTAACCTATGCTGTACCTGCCCTGCGAGTGTTTGATGGGACAATGTAGAGGGAGCTTTACTCTGTATCTAACCCGTTCAGTAACTGCCCTGGGAGTGTCGGATGGGACAGTGTAGAGGGAGCTTTACTCTGTATCTAATCCGTGCTGTACCTGTCCTGGGAGTGTTTGATGGGACAGTTTAGAGGGTGCTTTACTTTATCTAACCTGTGCAGTACCTGTCCTAGGAGTGTTTGATAGGACAGTGTAGAGGGAGCTTTACTCTGTATCTAACCCCGTGCTGTACCTGCCCTGGGAGTGTTTGATGGGACAGTGCAGAGGGAGCTTTACTCTGCATCTAACCCATGCTGTACCTGCCCTGGGAGTGTTTGATGGGACTGTGTAGAGCGAGCTTTACTCTGTATCTAGCCCGTGCTGTACCTGCCCTGGGAGTGTTTGATGGGACAGTGCAGAGGGAGCTTTACTCTGTATCTAACCCGTGCTGTACCTACCCTGGTTGTGTTTGATGGGACTGTGTAGAGCGAGCTTTACTCTGTATCTAACCCGTGCTGTACCTGTCCTGGGAGTATTTGATGGGACAGTGTAGAGGGAGCTTTACTCTGTATCTAACCCGTGCTGTACCTGCCCTGGGAGTGTTTGATGGGACAGTGTAGAGGGAGCTTTACACTGTATCTAACCCGTGCTGTACCTGCCCTGGGAGTGTTTGATGGGACAGTGTAGAGGGAGCTTTACTCTGTATCTAACCCATGCTGTACCTGCCCTGGAGTGTTTGATGGGACAGTGTAGAGGGAGCTTTACTCTGTATCTAACCCGTGCTGTACCTGCCCTGGGAGTGTTTGATGGGACAGTGTAGAGGGAGCTTTACTCTGTATCTAACCGTGCTGTACCTGCCCTGGGAGTGTTTGATGGGACAGTGTAGAGGGAGCTTTACTCTGTATCTAGCCCATGCTGTACCTGCCCTGGGAGTGTTTGATGGGACAGTGTAGAGGGAGCTTTACTCTGTATCTAACCCCGTGCTGTACCTGCCCTGGGAGTGTTTGATGGTACAGTGTACAGGGAGCTTTACTCTGTATCTAACCTGTGCTGTACCTGCCCTGGGAGTGTTTGATGGGACTGTGTAGAGCGAGCTTTACTCTGTATCTAACCCGTGCTGTACCTGCCCTGGGAGTGTTTGATGGGGACAGTGTAGAGGGAGCTTTACTCTGTATCTAACCTGTGCTGTACCTGCCCTGGGAGTGTTTGATGGGACAGTGTAGAGGGAGCTTTACTCTGTATCTAACCTGTGCTGTACCTGCCCTGGGAGTGTTTGATGGGACAGTGTAGAGGGAGCTTTACTCTGTATCTAACCCCGTGCTGTACCTGCCCTGGGAGTGTTTGATGGGACAGTGTAGAGGGAGCTTTACTCTGTATCTAACCCGTGCTGTACCTGCCCTGGGAGTGTTTGATGGGACAGTGTAGAGGGAGCTTTACTCTGTATCTAACCCGTGCTGTACCTGCCCTGGGAGTGTTTGATGGGACAGTGTACAGGGAGCTTTACTCTGTATCTAACCCGTGCTGTACCTGCCCTGGGAGTGTTTGATGGGACAGTGTACAGGGAGCTTTACTCTGTATCTAACCCGTGCTGTACCTGCCCTGGGAGTGTTTGACGGGACAGTGTAGATTGAGTGCTAAGAAGAGTCTTGGTTTGCTGCATTCTATACCTGACCTGGATACCTGAACTGTTTACCAGCAGTAACCTCCCTCAATGTGAAAAGCATGAGAATATAAAAAGATTATCTGTTATCCACAGCGACAAGCAGGAGAGGTTTGAAGAAGAACCCTGATCCTGCACATTCTTTGAGAAGCCTGGCAGACCCAAACCAACAGCTGCGCTCTCTGAGATTCCAGATGTTTTTTATTCAGAGTCTGATGATCTTGAGGGGCCACAAAAGTGTGAGATTTAAATTGTGTCTAAATCACATCACTCTGATTATCTGATGCTTTTTGGAAGGAAAACTGAGGACTTGTAATATAAACTAAATGGTAGAATGTTAGCGGGGGTGCAGGAACAGAGAGAGTTGGGGGTGTACGTACACAAGTTTTGAAGGTGGCAGGACAAGTGAACAAAGCAGTTAAAGAAGCACATGGGATCCTGGGCTTTATAAATAGAGGCACAGAGCACAACAGCATGGATCCTGTGCTAAACCTTTATAAATCACTGGTTAGGCCTCAGCTGGAGTATTGTGTGCGGTTCTGGGGAAGATGTCAAGCCCTCGGAGAGGGTGCGGAGGAGATTTACCAGAATGGTTCCAGGGATGAGGGACTTCAGTTCATGTGGAGAGACTGGAGAAGCTGGGATTGTTCTCCTTGGAGCAGAGAAGGTTAAGGGGAGATTTAATTGAGGTGTTCAAAATCATGAGGGGTTTTGATGGAGTAGAGCAGGGAGAAACTGTTTCCAGTGGCAGGAGGGTCGGTAACCAGAGGACACAGATTGAAGATAATTGGCAAAAGAACCAGAGGGGAGATGAGGAGAATTGTTTTTACGCAGCGAGTTGTTGTGATCTGGAATGCGCTGCCTGAAAGGGCGGTGGAAGCAGATTCAATAGTAACTTTCAAAAGGGAATTGGAGAAATACTGGAAAAGGAGACATTTGCAGGGCTCTGGGGAAAGAGCAGGGGGGAGTGGGACTAATTGGAGAGCTCGTTCAAAGAGCCGGCACAGGCACGATGGGCCGAATGGCCTCCTCCTGTGCTGTGAGATTCTATTATCTATGATTAATTGCTGGTTTGTTTCCAAAGCTGGGGTTCTCCTGTGACTCAGGTTAGACTTTCTCCTCACGCAAGCTTTGACTTGGGCAATGCACAGACCTCCTTTCCTACTCCCGTTTAAAAATGGTTTCATGTGTCTCCCACGTTTGCCTCCCCTCCCCGCCTCTCAAACCCTTCACCCGCTCTCCTTTTGGTTAGGGAAGATGGAAATGCTTGCTGCGGACTTGGATTGCAATCCTGCCCTGGTCCTGAGCAGGCGAGAGAGATTCACCTGAGACCCAGGTTCGTGGATCTATTTCAAATCGGGCGAGGGGAAAGACGGGCCAGGCTGGGTCACAGAACTCGGTATCACACAACCTGCAAACTCCTGGCCACAAGGTTAGGAAATGCCTGCCTGAGTGGAACAGAGGAACAGGAGGAGGCCATTCAGCCCTGAAGGGATAATTACTAGTCCTAGCCCCTTTAGGGCTACCCCAGATCAGGCGTATTTCTCAGACGTTCACTTTCAACTAAAGTTTGAGGTAGCCGAATCCTAAAGACGCTTAATTGGGTCTAAAGGTCCGGACTATCTCTCCCTAAAGGAAAGGAACAACCTGAAAATGTTACCGTCCTCCAGATAGCACTTTTAATAAGTTTAGCTAGACTGTAACGTTCCGGATATTATGAGGGTCCGGGAAACTCCCTCAGAATTCTGCAACTCCTCACCAAAGAGCGTACAGAGATTGAGTTCGCGAGTTTGATACAGAAGTCCCGCATGGGAGACTGGTCAAGAAGGTAAGAGCCCATGGGATCCAGGGCAATTTGGCACATTGGATCCAAACTTGGCTTAGTGGCAGGAGGCAGAGGGTGATGGTCGAAGGTTGTTTTTGTGACTGGAAGCCTGTGTCCAGTGGTGTACCACAGGGATCGGTGCTGGGTCCTTTGCTGTTTGTAGTGTACATTAATGATTTAGATATGAATGTAGGAGGTCTGATCAGTAATTTCGCAGATGACACGAAAATTGGTGGAGTGGTAAATAGCGAGGAGGGAAGCCTCAGGCTACAGGACGATATAGACGGGTTGGTTAGATGGGCAGAACAGTGGCAAATGGAATTTAACCCTGAAAAGTGTGAGGTGATGCATTTTGGGAGGACTAACAAGGCAAGGGAATACACAATGAATGGTAGGACCCTAGGAAGGACAGAGGATCAGAGGGACCTTGGTGTGCATGTACATAGATCCCTGAAGGCAGCAGGACAGGTAGATAAGGTGGTTAAAAAGGCATATGGGATACTTGCCTTCATTAGCCGAGGCATAGAATATAAGAGCAGTTCAGTTATGATGGAGCTGTACAAAATGCTAGTTAGGCCACAGCTGGAATACTGTGTGCAGTTCTGGTCGCCACACTATAGGAAGGATGTGATTCCATTGGCGAGGGTGCAGAGGAGATTCACCAGGATGTTACCTGGGCTGGAGCGCTTCTGCTATGAAGAGAGACTGGACAGGCTGGGGTTGTTTTCCTTAGAGCAGAGAAGGCTGAGGGGGGACCTGATTGAGGTGTACAAAATTATGAGGGGCATAGATAGGGTAGATAGAAAGGAACTTTTCCCCTTAGTAGAGGGGTCAATAACCAGGGGGCATAGTTTCAAGGTAAGGGGCAGTAGGTTTAGAGGGGATTTGAGGAAAAACTTTTTCACCCAGAGGGTGGTTGGAGTCTGGAACTCACTGCCTGAAAGGGTGGTCGAGGCAGGAACCCTCACAACATTCAAGAAGCATTTAGATGAGCACTTGAAACGCCATAGCATACAAGGCTACGGACCAAGTGCTGGAAAATGGGATTAGAATAGACAGGGCTTGATGGCCGTCCGGACACGATGGGCCGAAGGGCCTCTTTTTGTGCTGTATAACTCTATGACTCTATGGTTCTATGACTCTAAGTCTTATGTGAGACAATTATAAAAATATATAGATTTATTAAAGAACCGACATGTAATTTACAGTTGGTGAGTCAATTGCAGCATTAACAGTTCCAAAAAGAGAAAGCTTACAATCTTATTATCAGAGAACCTTACTCACAAATCTTAACTTCGCTACAGTTTTACAATTCTTAAAGTTCTATTCAGAATATCCACCAAAATCAAATACCTTTGATCCCCGAGGTACAAGGAGTTGGAGACTTACAGAGCCGCCTCTGATGCCGAGAATCGCTTTGCCCCTTTAAAGCGAGTCTACTATCCCATTTGAGAGTTCAATATTTATACCCTTTTCCAGTGGTATTTCCTTTAAGGTTTTCTGCTGATGTAAGCTAATTATCTCTAGTCATTTTTCTGCTGACCCCTGCAATTCTTAAAGTCACCTCAGCTGGTAGCATTACAGAATTATGTCTCTTCTCTAGGTGTTCTAAGTTTACCATAAAAAACGGTGTTATGGCAGGTGTGTTTTTTACTTGATGTAATTTTTACGAAGGCAGATGTTTCTTACTTTTATGTGCTTCTTTACGAAGTGTAAATTAGAACACCTTGTCCAGGGTGAACCATTGTTTCATTCCGAAAGGTTCAGCCTGCCAGAGCCTTTAACCTTCTGTTTCAATAAGGTTATTGATTCAGTGTCAACAACTGTCTTATCTCTATAGCCAGAATGCTTTCACAGCTTTTTCATAGTTAGGTTTCTAGATTTCCAAACCCAGTTTGTCATGTTTTAATAAGGCCAGAATTCTTTCAAAAGATAGTGTATTTTTCTGAATAGGTTGTATGGCTTATTCCTTCACAGCCCCTCGAGCCTGTTCCACCGCTCAGTCAAATCAGGGTTGATCTGTATTTCCACTTCATTTACCCACTTTTGCTCGATATGCTTACTCAACAAAAAGTTAAGAAGACTGGTTTCAGGGGGAAGTTAGAAAACCGATGTCACATTCGAAGTGGGAGCTATTGCGGGATTTAGCATGAACCAATTATCAATGCATTACTGAAGGAACATATAGGAGGAGGTTATATGCTAGCCTCATCATTCTCGGGATGTGGGCGTCGCCGGCAAGGCCAGCATTTATTGCCCATCTCTAGTTGCCCCTTAAGAAGGTGGTGGTGGTGAGCCGCCGCCTTCTTGAACCTGTGCAGTCCCGTGTGACGATATGTGGCCAAGTCGGGATGGCGTGCGTGACTTGGAGGCGAACTTGCTGGTGACGGTATTGCTGCTCTTGTCCTTCTGGGCGGTAGAGGTCAGAGAGCTGGGAGCTGCCGTCGAAGTAACCTCGGTGAGTTGCTGCAGTGCCTCCTGTAGATCACAGGTTCAGTGCATCATTGGTGGAAGGGGTCGATATTGAGTCATTGAGCAGAGCGCCAATCAAACAGGCGGCCTTGCCTTGGACAGTGTCGAACTTCTTGAGTGGTTTTTGTGACAGCATCAAATGGAGGTGAGTGGTGAATATTCCATCACACTCCTGGTTTGTGTATGGAGAGGCTTTGAGGGGTCAGGAGATGAGCCACTCATCACAGGTTTCCTGCTCTTGCAGCTACAACGTTGATATGCAAGAATTGTCTTTTCTTTCCTGCGATAATCTGTTTGTAAGTTGATTTTATTTTAACAGATCCCTCTGTCTCGGTCTCTTTATTTTTTTGATTCCTATTTTGTTCTTCCCTTTCGGGCTTCTGCTGACTCTTGTACCTCTAACTTCCCACTAAACTTGTATTTATACAGCACCTTTAATGTAGTAAAACATCCCAAGGCACTTCACAGGAGTGTTATTAAACAACAATTGACACCAAGCCAAAGATGGAGATATTAGGACAGGTGGAGGTCGGTTTTAAGAAGCATCTTAAAGGACAAGAGTGGTGTTTAGGGAGGGAATTCCAGAGCTTAGGGCCCAGGCAGCTGAAGACACGGCCGCCAATGGTGAAGCGATTAAAATCAGGGATGCTCAAGAGGTCAGCATTGGAGGAGCGCAGAGATCTCGGAGGGTTGTGGGGCTGGAAGAGGTTACAGAGAGAGGAGGGGGTGAGGGCCATGGAGGGATTTGAACATGAGGATGAGAATTTTTTAAATAGAGGCGTTGACGGACTGGGGGCCAATGTAAGTCAGCGAGCACAGGGGGTGATGGGTGAATGTTTTAGGAAATGGGCAGCAGAGTTTTGGATGAGCTCAGGTATATGGAGGGTGGAAGATGAGTGACCGACCGGCCCCAGACAGAAAATGGGTAATATATGACCAGACGGCTACCAAGGACACATCCAAATCACACAAGTGTCAGCCGTGGCTCAGTAGGTAGCACTCTCTCTCTCTCTCTCTCGTCTCTTGAGTCAGAAGGTTGTGGGTTCCAGTCCCACTGCGGAGATTTGAGCACAAAATCCAGGCCGACACTCCAGTGCAGTACTGAGGGAGCACTGCACTGTCGGAGGTGCCGTCTTTCGGATGTGACGTTAAACCGAGGCCCCGTCTGCTCTCTCAGGTGGACGTAAAAGATCCCACGGCCACTATTTCGAAGAAGAGCAGGGGAGTTATCCCCAGTGTCCTGGCCTCAACTGAAACTCCAAAACAGTTTATCTGGTCATTATCACATTGCTATTTGCGGGAGCTTGCTGTGCGCAAATTGGCTGCCGTGTTTCCCACATTACAACAGTGACTACACTTCAAAAAGTACTTCATTGGCTGTGAAGCGCTTTGCGACATCCTGAGGTCGTGAAAGGCGCTATAGAAATGCAAGTCTTTCTTTCTGGAATGTGGGCGAGAGTGGTAGAATGGAGTGATGGCCAGTCAAAACCACACCCCAGCATTCCATTCTGGGACAGTGAGGTAGGCAAATGGCAAGTTCAATTTTTTAATAAAACAGGCACAATTCAGCAGAAATTCTCATACTCTGAATTTAATGTTATTTCTTTTAAAAGTACATATATATTTTATTTTATAGAACAATGAAAATATACAGAATTGCTTTGTATGTACATGTTTTACAGTGTAATTCACAAAATGTACATAACCAGTGAGACATCTCAAATAGGTTAATGATATATGGGTCTAACTGTATACGGACTATGTACATACATTCATAGGATGCAGACGGAACTGGTTGCATTAAAAATAATGTATTGTGTCAGAATCACCACACTGCCACATTATATATATATATATATATATACTGTATACATATATACTCTGTTTCCATACACGTGTATAAGTTACTAAATTAAAAACTTTATTCCACCTATCCTAGGGATACCAATCAGGCTGAAATGTCAAAAAGGCCCTGGACTGGTCCCTAGCGAATTAATTGAATGAATTTAAATTCTTGTACTGTGAAAGTTACGTGGATTCCCGT
>JASTWF010001639.1:0-68241 GCA_030390025.1 Squalus acanthias | reverse complement strand
AATGGGCCTCCTCCTGTTGCTGTGTAACAGGCTCGAGGGGCTGAATGGGCCTCCTCCTGTCCCTAATGTAACAGGCTCTAGGGGGCTAAATGGCCTCCTCCTGTACCTGTGTAACAGGCTTGAGGGGCTGAATGGGCCTCCTCCAGTTCCTAATGTAACAGGCTCGAGGGGCTGAATGGGCCTCCTCCTGTTCCTAATGTAACAGGCTCGAGGGGCTGAATGGGCCTCCTCCTGTTCCTGTGTAACAGGCTCGAGGGGCTGAATGGGCCTCCTCCTGTTCCTGTGTAACAGGCTCGAGGGGGCTGAATGGGCCTCCTCCTGTTCCTGTGTAACAGGCTCGAGGAGCTGAATGGGCCTCCTCCTGTTGCTGTGTAACAGGCTCGAGGGGCTGAATGGGCCTCCTCCTGTCCCTAATGTAACAGGCTCGAGGGGGCTAAATGGCCTCCTCCTGTACCTGTGTAACAGGCTTGAGGGGCTGAATGGGCCTCCTCCAGTTCCTAATGTAACAGGCTCGAGGGGCTGAATGGGCCTCCTCCTGTTCCTGTGTAACAGGCTCGAGGGGCTGAATGGGCCTCCTCCTGTTCCTAATGTAACAGGCTCGAGGGGCTGAATGGGCCTCCTCCTGTTCCTGTGTAACAGGCTCGAGGGGGCTGAATGGGCCTCCTCCTGTTCCTGTGTAACAGGCTCGAGGGGCTGAATGGGCCTCCTCCTGTTCCTGTGATCCTAAGATGTGTGTTGTCGATGGGCTCGTGGCAGTGTGTGGTATAGCTCCGGTCCGTGGAGACGGTACCTGGAATGTACCAGCCATTCATTCCAAGGCGGGGGGTTGGCGGAATGTACCGCCCGTCCGTTCTAAGGTGATGTTGTCCTGTGTGCATCTGACCGCCGGTGCGACATTGGGTTTGGAAGTGAAGAGGATCCAGACTTGGTGAAGCAGCTTTCGGCGGGGTGGGGGGGAGGGTTCAGGTCTAAGGCGCTGTAGAAATGCCGGTTGTTGTTGTGGCGACCCTGGTGACCCTCAAGGGCTCCTCCTCAGGGGGCAGAGGAGTACTGCTCAACCTTTGACCCCTCTCGCCAGACAACCTCGCCGTGAAGCTCGAGGCCAACCTGGGGCTCATCGAAACAATCACCGGCTTCCTGAAGATAAAACATTCCTTCGCTCTGGTCTCGCTGTCCTTCTTCACCAACCTCAAGCTGATTCGAGGAGATTCGATGGTAGACGGGTAAGGAGGAGGGTTTCTCGGCGGTCCCGGGGTTCGGAGGCGAGTCTCACGCCCTTTCCCCCCCATGCTTTCACCCTCCCTCAATCTGTCCCTTTCTCCATCACCCAAGTGCACCCAAGTGCCAGCCTCGCCATCGGTCCCACCTTCTCTCCAACAGTCTTTGCAAACTTGGCCGATCTTCCACACCCCGAGCGTGCGTCCTCCCCGCCCAGGCCTTGCTTTGCAGTCCCGGTGCTTCTGTGCTCACTGGGGCCCACCTGTTTTGCTGGGCGTTTCTGCAGCCTGCCTTTGAGTTTTCTCCATGTTCGAATGGAGCGTCTCCTCGAGCAGTCTCAGCCTCGCGAATGTCCCAGCCAAGCCCAACGGCAAAGACCGCCCCTTGACATTCAACGGCATTACCATGGCCGAATCCCCCACTATCAACCAACATCCTGGGGGTCACCATTGACCAGAAACTTAACTGGACCAGCCACATAAATACTGTGGCCACAAGAGCAGGTCAGAGGCTGGGTATTCTGCGGCGAGTGTCTCACCTCCTGACTCCCCAAAGCCTTTCCACCATCTACAAGGCACAAGTAAGGAGTGTGATGGAATACTCTCCACTTGCCTGGATGAGTGCAGCTCCAACAACACTCAAGAAGCTCGACACCATCCAGGACAAAGCAGCCCGCTTGATTGGCACCCCATCCACCACCTTAAACATTCACTCCCTCCACCACCGGCGCACCGTGGCTGCAGTGTGTACCATCTACAAGATGCACAGCAGCAACTCGCCAAGGCTTCTTCGGCAGCACCTCCCAAACCCGCGACCTCTTCCACCTAGAAGGACAAGGGCAGCAGGCGCATGGGAACACCACCACCTCCAAGTTCCCCTCCAAGTCACACACCATTCCTAATTGGAAATATATCGGGCCGTTCCTTCATCGTCGCTGGATCCAAATCCTGGAACTCCCTCCCTAACAGCACTGTGGGAGCACCTTCACCACACGGACTGCAGCGGTTCAAGAAGGTGGTGGTGGCAATTAGGGTGTGGGCAATAAATGCCGGCCTTGCCAGCGACGCCCACATCCCATAAACGAATAAAATAAAATGTCCTGCCATGACCTGCCCTCCGGGCCACAGAGCGGGAGGGGAGGCATTAACGGGATTGCTCCCTGTTTTAGGAATTACACCCTGTACGTACTGGACAATCAGAACCTGCAGCAACTCTGGAACTGGAACCACCACCGGCTGGCCATTCCCGTCGGACGCATGTACTTCGCCTTCAATCCCAAGCTCTGCCTGTCAGAGATCTACCGGATGGAGGAGATCACAGGCACCAAGGGCCGGCAGAACAAGGCGGAGATTAACCCTCGCACCAACGGAGACCGCGTGTCCTGTAAGCATCACCTCCTCGCTCCCCTACTTCTCATTTGTCAGGGATGTGAGTCACTTCATCACAGGTTAGATACAGAGTAAAGCTCCCTCTACACTGTCCCATCAAACACTCCCAGGGCAGGTACAGCACGGGTTAGATACAGAGTAAAGCTCCCTCTACACTGTCCCATCAAACACTCCCAGGGCAGGTACAGCACGGGTTAGATACAGAGTAAAGCTCCCTCTACACTGTCCCATCAAACACTCCCAGGGCAGGTACAGCACCGGTTAGATACAGAGTAAAGCTCCCTCTACACTGTCCCATCAAACACTCCCAGGGCAGGTACAGCACGGGGTTAGATACAGAGTAAAGCTCCCTCTACACTGTCCCATCAAACACTCCCAGGGCAGGTACAGCACGGGTTAGATACAGAGTAAAGCTCCCTCTACACTGTCCCATCAAACACTCCCAGGGCAGGTACAGCATGGGTTAGATACAGAGTAAAGCTCCCTCTACACTGTCCCATCAAACACTCCCAGGGCAGGTACAGCACGGGTTAGATACAGAGTAAAGCTCCCTCTACACTATCCCATCAAACACTCCCAGGGCAGGTACAGCACGGGTTAGATACAGAGTAAAGCTCCCTCTACACTGTCCCATCAAACACTCCCAGGGCAGGTACAGCACGGGTTAGATACAGAGTAAAGCTCCCTCTACACTGTCCCATCAAACACTCCCAGGGCAGGTACAGCACGGGGTTAGATACAGAGTAAAGCTCCCTCTACACTGTCCCATCAAACACTCCCAGGGCAGGGACAGCACGGGTTAGATACAGAGTAAAGCTCCCTCTACACTGTCCCATCAAACACTCCCAGGGCAGGTACAGCACGGGTTAGATACAGAGTAAAGCTCCCTCTACACTGTCCCATCAAACACTCCCAGGGCAGGTACAGCACGGGTTAGATACAGAGTAAAGCTCCCTCTACACTGTCCCATCAAACACTCCCAGGGCAGGTACAGCACGGGTTAGATACAGAGTAAAGCTCCCTCTACACTGTCCCATCAAACACTCCCAGGGCAGGTACAGCACAGGGTTAGATACAGAGTAAAGCTCCCTCTACACTGTCCCATCAAACACTCCCAGGGCAGGTACAGCACGGGTTAGATACAGAGTAAAGCTCCCTCTACACTGTCCCATCAAACACTCCCAGGGCAGGTACAGCACGGGTTAGATACAGAGTAAAGCTCCCTCTACACTGTCCCATCAAACACTCCCAGGGCAGGTACAGCACGGGTTAGATACAGAGTAAAGCTCCCTCTACACTGTCCCATCAAACACTCCTAGAGCAGGTACAGCACGGGTTAGATACAGAGTAAAGCTCCCTCTACACTGTCCCATCAAACACTCCCAGGGCAGGTACAGCACGGGTTAGATACACAGTAAAGCTCCCTCTACACTGTCCCCATCAAACACTCCCAGGGTAGGTACAGCACGGGTTAGATACAGAGTAAAGCTCCCTCTACACTGTCCCCATCAAACACTCCCAGGGCAGGTACAGCACGGGTTAGATACAGAGTAAAGCTCCCTCTACACTGTCCCCATCAAACACTCCCAGGGCAGGTACAGCACGGGTTAGATACAGAGTAAAGCTCCCTCTACACTGTCCCCATCAAACACTCCCAGGGCAGGTACAGCACGGGTTAGATACAGAGTAAAGCTCCCTCTACACTGTCCCATCAAACACTCCCAGGGCAGGTACAGCACAGGTTAGATACAGAGTAAAGCTCCCTCTACACTGTCCCATCAAACACTCCCAGGGCAGGTACAGCACGGGTTAGATACAGAGTAAAGCTCCCTCTACACTGTCCCCATCAAACACTCCCAGGGCAGGTACAGCACGAGTTAGATACAGAGTAAAGCTCCCTCTACACTGTCCCCATCAAACACTCCCAGGGCAGGTACAGCACGGGTTAGATACAGAGTAAAGCTCCCTCTACACTGTCCCCATCAAACACTCCCAGGGCAGGTACAGCACGGGTTAGATACAGAGTAAAGCTCCCTCTACACTGTCCCATCAAACACTCCCAGGGCAGGTACAGCACGGGTTAGATACAGAGTAAAGCTCCCTCTACACTGTCCCATCAAACACTCCCAGGGCAGATACAGCATGGGTTAGATACAGAGTAAAGCTCCCTCTACACTGTCCCCATCAAACACTCCCAGGGCAGGTACAGCACGGGTTAGATACAGAGTAAAGCTCCCTCTACACTGTCCTATCAAATACTATGCGGAGATGCCGGTGTTGGACTGGGGTGGACAAAATTGAGAGGTCGCACAACACCAGGTTATAGTCCAACAGTTTTATTTGAAATCAGAAGCTTTCGGAGCTATCGATTGCTCCTTCCTCCGGTGAAGTAAATTAGATACAGAATCGCCAAAGCATATATAGATAGAGAACAAAGCATGTGTACCTTACAATTGCAGACCACTAAATTAAATCATCCTGACTATCTGCCGAGGTGTGATAAAGTTAATCAAGTCAGCCAGGAAGGTACCACATCAAAGACATAGCAAGATACAACTGAGACAATGAGGTGTAGTCGCAGGGGTTCTAACGTGTCAAAAGCTGCCGTCTGTATGTAAAACGAAAAGCTTTAAAATTTTTACTTTTTTACTGGGAAAATTTTTACTTTTTTACTGGGAATCACATCTGTGAACAAGCCAACGACGACTCGAGTCCGGATCACGTCATGTATCGTGACATTAACCCAAGATCCCGGTTGAGACCGTCTTCATGAGTGCGGAACTTGGCTATCAGTTTCTGCTCGATGATTTTGCGTTGTCGTGTGTCTGGAAGGCCGCCTTGGAGAACGCTTACCCGCAGATCCGAGGCTGAATGTCCTTGACTGCTGAAGTGTTCCCCGACTGGGAGGTAACAATCCTGCCTGGCGATTGTTGCGCGGTGCTCGTTCATACGTTGTCTCAGTGTCTGCATGGTCTCGCCGATGTACCATGCCGCGGTGCATTCTTTCCTGCAACGTATGAGGTAGACAACGTTGGCCGAGTCACATGAGTATGTACCATGTACCTGGTGGGTAGTGTCCTCACGTGTGATGGTGGTATCTGTGTTGATGATCTGGCATGTCTTGCAGAGTTTGCCATGGCAGGGTTGTGTGGTGTCGTGGTCGCTGTTATCCTGAAAGCTGGGTAATTTGCTGCGAACGATGGTACTTCTGAGGTTAGGCGGCTGTTTGAAGGCAAGTAGTGGAGGCGTGGGGATGGCCTTAGCGAGGTGTTTGTCGTCATCGATGACATGTTGAAGGCTGCGTAGAACATGGCGTAGTTTCTCCGCTCCGGGGAAGTACTGGACGACGTAGGGTACCCTGTTGGTTGTGTCCCGTGTTTGCCTTCTGAGGAGGTCTATGCGATTTTTCGCTGTGGCCCGTCGGAACTGTCGATCGATGAGTCGAGCGTCATATCCCATTCTTACGAGGGCGTTTTTCAGCGTCCGTAGGTGTCCATCGCGTTCCTCCTCGTCTGAGCAGATCCTGTGTATTCGCAGGGCTTGTCCATAGGGGATGGCTTCTTTAACATGGTTAGGGTGGAAGCTGGAGAAGTGGAGCATCGTGAGGTTGTCCGTGGGCTTGCGGTAGAGTGAAGTGCTGAGGTGTCCGTCTTTGATGGAGATTCGTGTGTCCAGGAATGAGACCGATTCTGAGGAGTAGTCCATGGTGAGTTTGATGGTGGGATGGAACTTGTTTATGTTATCGTGTAGTCTTTTCAGTGATCCTTCGCCATGGGTCCAAAGGAAGAAAATGTCGTCGATGTATCTGGTGTACAGCGTTGGCTGGAGGTCCTGTGCAGCGAAGAAGTCTTGCTCGAACTTGTGCATGAAGATGTTGGCGTATTGGGGTGCGAATTTGGTCCCCATGGCTGTTCCGTGTGTTTGGGTAAAAAAATGGTTGTCGAAGGTGAAGACATTGTGGTCAGCTACCCGCAGATCTGACCAAAGAACACACCCGCCAACTCAATAGACTGATCAAGACCTTCGATCCAGACCTTCAAAACATCCTACGCGCTCTCATCCCACGTACTCCCCGCGTGGGAGACTTCTACTGCCTCCCAAAGATACACAAAGCCAACACACCCGGACGTCCTATCGTATCAGGCAATGGAACCCTGTGTGAGAACCTCTCTGGATACGTCGAGGGCATTCTGAAACCCATCGTACAGGGAACCCCCAGCTTCTGTCGCGACACTACAGACTTCTTACAGAAACTCAGCACCCACGGACCAGTTGAACCAGGAACACTCCTTGCCACGATGGACGTATCGGCACTCTACACCAGTATCCCCCACGATGACGGCATCGCTGCAACAGCCTCAGTACTCAACATCAACAACAGCCAATCTCCAGACGCCATCCTACAACTCATCCGCTTCATCCTTGACCACAATGTCTTCACCTTCGACAACCATTTTTTTACCCAAACACACGGAACAGCCATGGGGACCAAATTCGCACCCCAATACGCCAACATCTTCATGCACAAGTTCGAGCAAGACTTCTTCGCTGCACAGGACCTCCAGCCAACGCTGTACACCAGATACATCGACGACATTTTCTTCCTTTGGACCCATGGCGAAGGATCACTGAAAAGACTACACGATAACATAAACAAGTTCCATCCCACCATCAAACTCACCATGGACTACTCCTCAGAATCGGTCTCATTCCTGGACACACGAATCTCCATCAAAGACGGACACCTCAGCACTTCACTCTACCGCAAGCCCACGGACAACCTCACGATGCTCTACTTCTCCAGCTTCCACCCTAACCATGTTAAAGAAGCCATCCCCTATGGACAAGCCCTGCGAATACACAGGATCTGCTCAGACGAGGAGGAACGCGATGGACACCTACGGACGCTGAAAAACGCCCTCGTAAGAACGGGATATGACGCTCGACTCATCGATCGACAGTTCCGACGGGCCACAGCGAAAAATCGCATAGACCTCCTCAGAAGGCAAACACGGGACACAACCAACAGGGTACCCTACGTCGTCCAGTACTTCCCCGGAGCGGAGAAACTACGCCATGTTCTTCGCAGCCTTCAACATGTCATCGATGACGACAAACACCTCGCTAAGGCCATCCCCACGCCTCCACTACTTGCCTTCAAACAGCCGCCTAACCTCAGAAGTACCATCGTTCGCAGCAAATTACCCAGCTTTCAGGATAACAGCGACCACGACACCACACAACCCTGCCATGGCAAACTCTGCAAGACATGCCAGATCATCAACACAGATACCACCATCACACGTGAGGACACTACCCACCAGGTACATGGTACATACTCATGTGACTCGGCCAACGTTGTCTACCTCATACGTTGCAGGAAAGAATGCACCGCGGCATGGTACATCGGCGAGACCATGCAGACACTGAGACAACGTATGAACGAGCACCGCGCAACAATCGCCAGGCAGGATTGTTACCTCCCAGTCGGGGAACACTTCAGCAGTCAAGGACATTCAGCCTCGGATCTGCGGGTAAGCGTTCTCCAAGGCAACCTTAGAAACACACGACAACGCAAAATCATCGAGCAGAAACTGATAGCCAAGTTCCGCACTCATGAAGACGGTCTCAACCGGGATCTTGGGTTTATGTCACGATACATGACGTGATCCGGACTCGAGTCGTCGTTGGCTTGTTCACAGATGTGATTCCCAGTAAAAAAGTAAAAATTTTCCCAGTAAAAAAGTAAAAATTTTAAAGCTTTTCGTTTTACATACAGACGGCAGCTTTTGACACGTTAGAACCCCTGCGACTACACCTCATTGTCTCAGTTGTATCTTGCTATGTCTTTGATGTGGTACCTTCCTGGCTGACTTGATTAACTTTATCACACCTCGGCAGATAGTCAGGATGATTTAATTTAGTGGTCTGCAATTGTAAGGTACACATGCTTTGTTCTCTATCTATATATGCTTTGGCGATTCTGTATCTAATTTACTTCACCTGAGGAAGGAGCAATCGATAGCTCCGAAAGCTTCTGATTTCAAATAAAACTGTTGGACTATAACCTGGTGTTGTGCGACCTCTCAATTCTATCAAACACTCCCAGGGCAGGTACAGCACGGGTTAGATACAGAGTAAAGCTCCCTCTACACTGTCCCCATCAAACACTCCCAGGGCTGGTACAGCACGGGGTTAGATACAGAATAAAGCTCCCTCTACACTGTCCCATCAATGAACCTTAGCTACATAGTGTGAATTTTTCAACACTGTGGATGATCTGTCTGAAAGGCCGGTGGGAGCAGATTGAATAGTAACTTTCAAAAGGGGAATTGGATAAATAGTTGAAGGGGAAACATTTGCAGGGCTGTGGGGAAAGAGCAGGGGGGAGTGGGACTAATTGGAGAGCTCGTTCAAGGAGCCGGCACAGGCACGATGGGCCGAATGGCCTCCTCCTGTGCTGTGTGAGTCTCTGATGCTATGTGCCCTGCTTTTGATTCCAGGTAAAAGCTATGTGCTGAGGTTTATCTCCAACAGCACCTACACGGATCGGATCGTGCTAAACTGGGAACGCTATCAGCCCCAGGACTATCGGGACCTACTCAGTTTCATCGTCTATTATAAGCATGCGTAAGTACTGAGGCTAGTCAGCCTTCCTACCAGACTTTTTGCGCACAGCAAGCTCCCACAAACAACAATGTGATAATGACCGGATCATCAGTTTTAGTGATGTTGATTGAGGGATAAATATTGGGCCCAGGACACCGGGGAGAATTCCCCCTGCTCTTCTTCCAATAGTGGCCGTGGAATCTTTTACGTCCACCTGGGAGGGCAGACGGGGCCTCGGTTTAATGTCTCATCCGAAAGACGGCACCTCCGACAGTGCGGCGCTGCCTCAGTACTGCCCCTCCGACAGTGCGGCGCTCCCTCAGTACTACCTCTCCGATAGTGCGGCCCTCCCTCAGTACTGTCCCTCCGAGAGTGCAGTGTTCCCTCAGTACTGCCCCCCCGACAGTGCGGCTCTCCCTCAGTACCGCCCCTCCGACAGTGCGGCGCTCCCTCAGTACTGACCCGCCGTCAGTGCGGCACTCCCTCAGTACTGCCCCTCCGACAGTGCGGCGCTCCCTCAGTACCGCCCCTCCGACAGTGCGGCGCTCCCTCAGTACCGCCCCTCCGACAGTGCGGCGCTCCCTCAGTACCGCCCCTCCAACAGTGCGGCGCTCCCTCGTTTTGGCGAGTCAGGAGGTGAGACACTCGCCGCAGAATACCCAGCCTCTGAATGCCAGAGAGTGGTGAGAATGTGGAACTCGCTACCACAGGGAGTGGTTGAGGCGAATAGTATAGATGCATTTAAGGGGAAGTTGGATAAACACATGAGGGAGAAAGGAATAGTTAAGGAGATGTTGAGGGGGTGAGATGAAGAGGGGGGTGGAGGAGGCTGGTGTGGAGCAGAAACCAGTTTGGCCGGAACCTGTTGCAAATTCGATCTGATTCTTTCCCTTTTTTTTCTCCCCTCTCTGCACGCTCGATCCTGGAACGTTCCAGGCCCTTCCAGAACATGACGGAGTACGTCGGCCAGGACGCCTGCGTGTCCACCAGCTGGACCATGGTGGACGTCGACCACCCGCTCAACAAGGACCACTACCCCGAAGTCAAGCTGCTGGGGCTGAAGCCCTGGACCCAGTACGCCATCTTCGTGCGGGCCATCATGCTGACCGTCTCCGAGGCCAGCCACAACCACGGCGCCAAGAGCGAACTGGTGTACATCCGCACCACGGCCGCAGGTACGGCGGGGGGGGGTCGGAGGGCAAAGGTCGGAGTTGAAGCCGCGACCTTTGCCATCGGAGGGCGGAGTGAGCCATTTGCAGCCCCGGCTTCGAGCCCAGGGCGGCCTCCTTTGGCCGCTGTGAGCGTCTTGCGTTCAAAAAATAAGACAGATGGTCCGGGAGCGTGAGCCCGAGGGCGAGGGAGTTTTCTTTTTTGGTGAACCTGGTTTCCTGTTGAGGCCTAACCATGAGGTGCTGGGGAGAGCTTGTCACCAAAGACAGAAAGAACCTGCGTTTCTCCAGCGCCTTTCACCACCTCAGGACGTCCCAAAGCGCTTTACAGCCAATGAATGATCTAGACAAGGGAACTAGATGTAATATCTCCAAGTTTGCAGACGACACAAAGCTGGGTGGGCGTGTGTGCTGTGAGGAGGATGCAGAGAAACTCCAGTATGATGTAGACAGGTTGGGTGATTGGGCAGATGCATGGCAGATGCAGTATAATGTGGATAAATGCGAGGTTATCCACTTTGGTGTCAAAAACAGGAAGGCAGATTATTATCTGAATGGCAATAGATTGGGAGAAGGGGAAGTGCAACGAGACCTGGGTGTCCTTGTGCACCAGTCGCTGAAGGTAAGCATGCAGGTGCAGCAGGCGGTTAAGAAGGCAAATGGTATGTTGGCCTTCGTAGCGAGAGGGTTTGAGTACAGGAACAAGGATGTCTTGCTGCAGTTGTACAGAGCCTTGGTGAGACCACATCTTGAGTATTGTGTGCAGTTTTGGTCGCCTTATCTGAGGAAGGAGGTTCTTGCCATGGAAGGAGTTCAGCGAAGATTCACCAGGCTGATACCTGGGATGGCAGGAATGACGTATGAGGAGAGATTGGGTCGATTGGGCTTATACTCGCTGGAGTTTAGAAGAATGAGAGGGGATCTCATTGAAACTTATAAAATTCTGAAAGGACTGGACAGACTAGATGCAGGAAGGATGTTCCCGATGGTCGGGGAGTCCAGAACCAGGGGTCACAGTCTAAAGATAAGGTGTAAGCCATTTAGGACTGAGATGAGGAGGAATTTCTTCACTCAGAGAGTGGTGAACCTGTGGAATTCTCTACCACACAAGGCAGTTGAGGCCAATTCATTAAATATATTCAAGAAGGAGTTGGATATATTTCTTAAGGCTAAAGGGATCAAGGGATATGGGTAGAAAGCAGTTACAGGGTTCTGAATTTGGATGATCAGCCATGATCTCATTGAATGGCAGAGCAGGCTCGAGGGGCCGAATGGCCTACTCCTGCTCCTATCTTCTATGTTTCTGTGAAGTGCTTTTTTGTCACCGTTATAAGGCAATTTGCACGCAGCAAGCTCCCACAAACAGCCCTGTGATAATGACCAGATCATCTGTTTTTTAGTGATGTTCATTGAGGGATAAATATTGGCCTCAGGACACCGGGCAGAAATAGGAGCAGGAACAGGCCACTCGGCCCCTCGAGCCTGCTCCGCCATTCAATAAGATCTTGGCTGATCTTGGGCTCAAAGCCACTTCCCTGCCCGCTCCCCATAACCCTTCACCCCCTTATCTTGCAAAAATCCGTCTATCTCCACCTTAAATGTATTTAATGACCCAGCCCTCCACGGCTCTCTGGGGCAGAGAATTCCACAGATTTACGACCCTCTGAGAGAAGAAAGTCCTCCTCATCTCAGTTCTAAAAGGGCGACCCCTTATTCTAAAACTGTGCCCCCGAGTTCTAGATTTCCCCACGAGGGGAAACATCCTCTGTGCATCTACCCTGTCGAGCCCCCTCAGTATCTTATATGTTTCAATAAGATCACCTCTCATTCTTCTAAATTCCAATGAATATAGACCCAACCTGCTCAACCTTTCTTCATAAGACAACCCCCTCATCTCTGGAATTAACCGAGTGAATCGTCTCTGAACTGCCTCCAATGCAAGTATATCCTTCCTTAAATAAGGAGACCAAAACTGTACGCAGTACTCAAGGTGTGGTCTCACCAATACCCTGTACAGTTGTAGCAGGACTTCCCTGCTTTTATACTCCAACCCCTTTGAAATAAAGGCCAACATTCCATTTGCCATTTTGATTACTTGCTGTACCTGCATGCTAACTTTTTGTGTTTCATGCACAAGGACCCCCAGGTCCCTCTGAACTGTAGCATTTTGTAATCTCTCCATTTAAATAATAATTTGCTTTTTTATTTTTCCTGCCAAAGTATATAACCTCGCACTTTCCCATATTATAGTCCATCTGCCAAATGTTTGCCCACTCACTTAGCCTGTCTATATCCCTTTGCAGATTCTTTGAGTCCTCTGCACAACTTGCTTTCCCACCCATCTTTGTATCATCCGCAAACTTGGCTACATTACACTCGGTCCCTTCATCCAAGTCATTAATGTAGATTGTAAATAGTTGAGGCCCCAACACTGATCCCTGTGGCACCCCACTAGTTACCGTTTGCCAACCGGAAAATGACCCATTTATCCCGACTCTCTGCTTTCTGTTAGTTAGCCAATCCTCTATCCATGCTAATATATTACCCCCAATTCCGTGAGCTCTTATCTTATGCAGTAACCTTTTATGTGACACCTTATCGAATGCCTTCTGGAAATCCAAATACCCCACATCCACTGGCTCACCCTTATCCACCCTGCTCGTTACATCCTCAAAGAATTCCAGCAAGTTTGTTAAACATGATTTCCCTTTCATAAAACCATGCTGACTCTGCTTGACTGCATTATGATTTTCCAAATGCCCTGCTACTGCTTCCTTAATGAAGGACTCCAGCATTTTCCCAACGACAGATGTTAGGCTAACTGGTCTATAGTTTCCTGCTTTCTGTCTCCCTCCTTTCTTAAATGGGGTGTTACATTTACGGTTTTCCAATCCGCTGGGACCTCTCCAGAGTCCAGGGAATTTTGGTATATTGCAACCAATGCATCCACTATCTCTGCAGCCACTTCTTTTAAGAGCCTGGGATGCAGGCCACCTGGTCCAGGGGACTTGTCATCTTTTAGTCCCATTATTTTACCAAGTACTATTTCCTTAGTGATAGTGAGTGTCTTTAGCTACCCCCTCCCTGTGGCAACTTGATTATCCATTATTGGGATGTTGTTAGTGTCTTCTACTGTGAAGACAGATACAAAATATTTGTTCAGAGTCTCTGCCATTTCCCTGTTCCCCATTATTAATTCCCCAGTCTCATCCTCCAAGGGATCAATGTTTACTTTAGCTACCCTCTTCCTTTTTATATACCTGTAGAAGCTCTTACTTTCTGTTTTAATGTTTTTTGCCAGTTTACTCTCATAATTCATCTTCTCTCTCTTTATTTTTTTTTTAGTCATCCTTTGCTGGTTTTTAAAAATTTCCCAATCCTCTGGTATCCCACCAATCTTGGCAACATTGTATGGCTTCATTTTCAATTTGATACCATCCCTTACTTCCTTAGTTAGCCACGGATGGTGCTCCCTTCTCTTAAAATCTTTCTTTCTCACTGGAATATATTTTTGTTGAGAGTTATGAAATATCTCCTTAAATGTCCACCACTGCATTTCAACTGTCTTACCCTTTAATTTATTTTTCCAGTCCACTTTAGCCAGTTCTGCCCTCATGCCATTGTAATTGCCTTTGTTTAAGATCAGGACACTGGTTTGAGATACAACTTTCTCACCCTCCAACTGAATTTGAAATTCAACCATGCTATGATCACTCTTTCCTAGAGGATCCTTTACTATGAGATCATTTATTAATCCTGTCTCATTGCACAGTACCAGATCCAAGATAGCCTGCTCCCTGGTTGGTTCCATTACATACTGTTCTAGGAAACCATCCCGGATGCACTCTATGAACCCCTCCTCAAGGCTACCATGGCCAATTTGATTTGTCCAATCAATATGGAGATTAAAATCACCCAGGATTATTACCGTACCTTTTTTACAGGCCTCCATTATTTGTTGATTTATACTCTGTCCAACAGCATTGCTACTGTTCGGGGGCCTGTAGACTACGCCCACCAGAGACTTTTTCCCCTTATTATTTTTTAACTCCACCCAAACCGATTCTACATCTTGATCTTCTGAGCCAATATCACTTCTCACCACTGCACTGATCCCATCCTTTACCAACAAAGCCTCCCCACCTCCCTTTCCTTTCTGTCTATCCTTCCGAATTGTCAAAGAGATTGAGAACAGAGGGCAGGAGAAGCTTCTTCACACATGGAGAGCTGTGAGGGTGTCGGAATTCACTCTCAGGGCTAGTGGTCAAAGGCAGAATCTATTGGCAACGGTCAAGATTAGATTTGGAAGGTGGAGGAAGGTAATGGGATTGAAGCGATGTGGGAACAGCGCGGGTAAATGTGATTGGGGCTAGTTACTCGTGCAGCGTGTAAACGCCAACACAGACAAGATGGGTCGAATGGCCCGTTGGAACCTCTGCTTGATACAAGCACACCTGGCGAGGACACGGTCGAGCTGGACTGTTGTGCAACCCCCCCGCCCATGGTGAACATTCAGATGATGCTCATTGACCAGGCTGGGGAGCCGAAGGGTTCTGGGGTTCCGCGGGCTTGTACAACACTGGGAGCCAGGAGGGCAAGGGGGGAGAACTGGGACCAATGGGTCAAAACACATAGAAACATAGAAAAATAGGAGCAGGAGTCGGCCATTCGGCCCTTCGAGCCTGCTCCGCCATTCAATATGATCATGGCTGATCCTCTATCTCAATACCATATTCCCGCTCTCTCCCCATACCCCTTGATGCCTTTTGCGTCTAGAAATCTATCTATCTCCTTCTTAAATATATTCAGTGACTTGGCCTCCACAGCCTTCTGTGGTAGAGAATTCCACAGGTTCACCACCCTCTGAGTGAAGACATTTCTCCTCATCTCAGTCCTAAATGTCCTACCCCGTATCCTGAGACTGTGACCCCTCGTTCTAGACCCCCCCAGCCAGGGGAAACATCCTCCCTGCATCCAGTCTGTCTAGCCCTGTCAGAATTTTATACCTTTCAATGAGATCCCCCTCTCATTCTTCTAAACTCGAGTGAATACAGGCCTAGTCGACCCAATCTCTCCTCATACCACAGTCCTGCCATCCCAGGAATCAGTCTGGTAAACCTTCGCTGCACTCCCTCTATGCCAAGTATAACTACGGAAAATATAAAAAGCCCCGATGTTGGAAAGCCCACAGCTCGAGTACTGCGTGCAGTTCTGGTCCCCACATTGCAGGAAAGACGAGATCGCACCAGAGAGGGTGCAGAGGAGATTCACCAGGATGTTGCCAGGACTGGAGAATTTTAGCGATGAGGATAGATTGGAGAGGCTGGGGTTGTTTTTCTTTGGAACAGAGGAGGCTGAGGGGAGACTTAATTGAGGTGTATAAAATTATGAGGGGCCTAGATCGAGTGGATAGGAAGGACCTATTTCCCTGAGCAGAGAGGTCAATAACCAGGGGGCAGAGATTTAAAGTAATTGGGAGAAGGATTAGAGGGGAGTTGAGGAGAACTTTTTTCACCCAGAGGGTGGTGGGGGTCTGGAACTCACTGCCTGAAAGGGTGGTAGAGGCAGAAACCCTCATCACATTTAAAAAGTACTTGAAATGTCGTAACCTACAGGGCTACGGACCAAGAGCTGGAAAGTGGGATTGGGCTGGGATAGCTTGGCCGACACAGATACGATGGGCCGAATGGCCTCCTTCTGGGCCGTATGCTCGTATGATTTTATGATTGGCCCGGGGGCCTGGCTCGTGTCCTGCTCATTGTTGGGTCCTCTCTCCGCAGCCCCGACTGTTCCCCAGGACGTGGTGTCCATGTCCAACTCTTCCTCGCAGCTCATTGTGAAGTGGAAGCCTCCGATACATCGCAACGGCAACATCACCTACTACCTGGTGGTCTGGCAACAGCAACCGGAGGATGGAGAGTTCTACATCAATGACTACTGCCACAAAGGTGAGGGGTCGTGAGGTGACCGCCTATCCGCTCGTTGTAGGGGGGGAGGGAGGTCAGAATCTCTCCTGCCTCTTGAGGTCAGTATCGTGGCCATGAAGGTAGCCAATCACAATCTCTGCATTGCTGGGCACTGACCCACATGATGGGATGGCCAAAACTACTGGACACTGACCCACACTGTTTGATGGGGACAGTGTAGAGGGAGCTTTACTCTGTATCTAACCCGTGCTGTACCTGCCCTGGGAATGTTTGATGGGACAGTGTAGAGGGAGCTTTACTCTGTATCTAACCCGTGCTGTACCTGCCCTGGGAGTGTTTGATGGGGACAGTGTAGAGGGAGCTTTACTCTGTATCTAACCCGTGCTGTACCTGCCCTGGGAGTGTTTGATGGGGACAGTGTAGAGGGAGCTTTACTCTGTATCTAACCCGTGCTGTACCTGCCCTGGGAGTGTTTGATGGGACAGTGTGGAGGGAGCTTTAGTCTCTAAGCGGAGAAGGTGATTGGATACCTTCTCTGCCACACCAGTGGACACTGACCCACGCTCTGCTGCCTATCTTTGCAGGGATGAAGCTGCCGACGAGTGTTGTCGCCAATGACCCGGACGACTATGACAGGGATGGTTATAACGATACCAAACCGGACGGCGGTGACCAGTGCTGCCAGTGCCCAAAGACCCAGGCCCAGCTCGAGCTGGAGGCCGAGGAGACCTCCTTCCGCAAGAAATTTGAAAACTTCTTGTACAACTCCATCTTCATGCCGAGGTAATCCATCCACCGAAGACTCGCCCATGGAATTCCCCCCCGTCTCCCGATTCTCCCCCACGCAACGGGACACCGGTGTACAGGAACAACATCTCGCGTTTATACAGCGCCTTTAACGTAGTAAAATGTCCCAACGCGCTTCACAGGAGCGTAAATCAGACAAGGCTTGACCCCGAGCCACATAACGCGATATTAGGACAAGTGAACAAAAACCTGTTCAAAGCGGTCGGTTTTAAGGAGCGTCTTAAAGGAGGAGAGAGAGATAACAGCTTTACTCTGTATTTAACCCGTGCTGTACCTGCCCTGGGAGTGTTTGATGGGACAGTGTAGAGGGAGCTTTACTCTGTATCTAACCCCGTGCTGTACCTGCCCTGGGAGTGTTTGATGGGACAGTGTAGAGGGAGCTTTACTCTGTATCTAACCCGTGCTGTACCTGCCCTGGGAGTGTTTGATGGGACAGTGTAGAGGGCGCTTTGCTCTGTATCTAACCCGTGCTGTACCTGCCCTGGGAGTGTTTGATGGGACAGTGTAGAGGGAGCTTTACTCTGTATCTAACCCGTGCTGTACCTGCCCTGGGAGTGTTTGATGGGACAGTGTAGAGGGAGCTTTACTCTGTATCTAACCCGTGCTGTACCTGCCCTGGGAGTGTTTGATGGGACAGTGTAGAGGGCGCTTTGCTCTGTATCTAACCCGTGCTGTACCTGCCCTGGGAGTGTTTGATGGGACAGTGTAGAGGGAGCTTTACTCTGTATCTAACCCCGTGCTGTACCTGCCTGGGAGTGTTTGATGGGGACAGTGTAGAGGGAGCTTTACTCTGTATCTAACCCGTGCTGTACCTGCCCTGGGAGTGTTTGATGGGACAGTATAGAGGGAGCTTTACTCTGTATCTAACCCGTGCTGTACCTGCCCTGGGAGTGTTTGATGGGGACAGTGTAGAGGGAGCTTTACTCTGTATCTAACCCGTGCTGTACCTGCCCTGGGAGTGTTTGATGGGGACAGTGTAGAGGGAGCTTTACTCTGTATCTAACCCGTGCTGTACCTGCCCTGGGAGTGTTTGATGGGACAGTGTAGAGGGAGCTTTACTCTGTATCTAACCCATGCTGTACCTGCCCTGGGAGTGTTTGATGGGGACAGTGTAGAGGCAGCTTTACTCTGTATCTAACCCGTGCTGTACCTGCCCTGGGAGTATTTGATGGGACAGTGTAGAGGGAGCTTTACTCTGTATCTAACCCGTGCTGTACCTGCCCTGGGAGTGTTTGATGGGGACAGTGTAGAGGGAGCTTTACTCTGTATCTAACCCATGCTGTACCTGCCCTGGGAGTGTTTGATGGGACAGTGTAGAGGGAGCTTTACTCTGTATCTAACCCCGTGCTGTACCTGCCCTGGGAGTATTTGATGGGACAGTGTAGAGGCAGCTTTACTCTGTATCTAACCCCGTGCTGTACCTGCCCTGGGAGTATTTGATGGGACAGTGTAGAGGGAGCTTTACTCTGTATCTAACCCGTGCTGACTCGGGAGTGCATTAACCTGCACTGTGTAGAAAATGCTCCGAGCACCTTGACTGCAGAACGAAGAGGGAAGCACAGAGAGAAGAGCCGGATAAGCGACTGCGCAGTGAGGAGCTCAGGAGGGAGTTACTAACTGGAATCGTTTCTGCTTTTCAGGAAAGGAAAGACAGTGAAAGGCGTGCAATCCAGGTAAGAAATTGTCCCGGATCCGGGTACAGTGGTGTCTTGGTGACAGTCGTGGATTCGTGGCCCCGATATCGTGAGTTCAAACCCCATCACGGCAAATTGTCCAATTGAATGGTGACGGTTAGAATGTGGAACTCGCTACCACAGGGAGTGGTTGAGGCGAAGAGCGTAGATGCATTGAAGGGGAAGCTGGATAAACACATGAGGGAGAAAGGAATAGGATATTTTGATTGGGTTACATCATCAACAGTACCTTTAATGTAGTAAAACGTCCCAGGGCGCTTCACAGGAGCGATTATCAGACAAAATTTGACACCGAGCCACATAAGGAGATATTAGGGACAGGTGACCAAAAGCTTGGTCAAAGAGGTGGGTTTTAAGGAGCGTCTTAAAGGAGGAGAGAGAGGCGGAGAGGTTTAGGGAGGGAATCCCAGAGCTCGGGGCCCAGGCGGCTGAAGCACGGCCGCCAATGGTGGAGCGATGGAAATCGGGGGATGCTCAAGAGCCGGAATTGGAGGAGCGCAGAGATCTCGGGGGGGTTGTGGGGCCGGAGGAGGTTAGAGAGATAGGGAGGGGGGCGAGGAGGCCGTGGAGGGATTTGAACACGAGGATGAGAATTGTAAAATCGAGGCGTTGAGGGATCGGGAGACCAATTCCGGAATCCGTTGTCTGCGGGGAAGTGGCGAGATGCTTTTTTCCGAAGATCCAGGGAGTCCCGGATTGGCCCCAGCCAAGCTCCCCGCCCCCGCTCGCTGCCCCGTCGCACACGTTCCGGCACATTCTTGCCGGGTGACGCAAGCTGGCAAGGGTCGCATTACATCATCGCCCAACCCCGCTCTTTCTCTTCTCTTGAATAGCCCTGGGCTGGTCCTCCCTGTGTCTGATTGTTGCTGCACATTGTCCTGGTGATTAGGCTGCGGGCGGCCCAAGGCCTTTCAGACCCTCCAGCCCCACATCACCGCTCACTCACTCACACACTCACACACACACACGTCCACAGCTCATTGTATCCAGCTGGATGACTGACACGATTCATTTCGGGGCCTTTTGTCTCCCCGAGCGTCTTAAAGGAGGAGAGAGAGGCGGAGAGGTTTAGGGAGGGAATTCCAGAGCTCGGGGCCCAGGCAGCTGAAGGCACGGCCGCCAATGGTGGAGCGATGGAAATCGGGGGATGCGCAAGAACAGAATTGGAGGAGCGCAGAGATCTGGGAGGGTTGTAAGGCTGGAGGGGGTTACAGAGATGGGGAGGGGTGTGGGGGCTGGAGGAGGTTACAGAGATAGGGAGGGGTGTAGGGCTGGAGGGGGTTACAGAGATAGGGAGGAGTGTAGGGCTGGAGGGGGTTACAGAGATGGGGAGGGGTGTAGGGGCTGGAGGAGGTTACAGAGATGGGGAGGGGTGTAGGGCTGGAGGAGGTTACAGAGATGGGGAGGGGTGTAGGGGCTGGAGGAGGTTACAGAGATAGGTAGGGGTGTAGGGCTGGAGGGGGTTACAGAGATGGGGAGGGGTGTAGGGCTGGAGGGGGTTACAGAGATGGGGAGGGGTGTGGGGGCTGGAGGAGGTTACAGAGATGGGGAGGGGTGTGGGGCTGGAGGAGGTTACAGAGATAGGGAGGAGTATAGGGCTGGAGGGGGTTACAGAGATAGGGAGGGGTGTAGGGCTGGAGGGGGTTACAGAGATAGGGAGGAGTGTAGGGCTGGAGGGGGTTACAGAGATGGGGAGGGGTGTAGGGGCTGGAGGAGGTTACAGAGATGGGGAGGGGTGTAGGGCTGGAGGAGGTTACAGAGATGGGGAGGGGTGTAGGGGCTGGAGGAGGTTACAGAGATGGGGAGGGGTGTAGGGGCTGGAGGAGGTTACAGAGATGGGGAGGGGTGTAGGGGCTGGAGGAGGTTACAGAGATGGGGAGGGGTGTAGGGCTGGAGGAGGTTACAGAGATGGGGAGGGGGGCGAGGAGGCCATGGAGGGGATTTGAAGACGAGGATGAGAATTTTAAATTCGAGGCGTTGCCGGACCGGGAGCCAATGTAGGTCAGCGAGCAACAGGGGGTGAACGGGACTCGGTGCGAGTTAGATGAAGAGGGGTGGGAGGAGGCTTGTGTGGAGCATAAACACCGGCACGGACCAGATGGGCCGAATGGCCTGTTTCTGTGCTGTTCGTTCGATGTGATTCTCCAATTTGTGGAATGGCACCAGAAATGTAACCGTGTGAAGCTCTTGTAAAAACCCAGCCGATTCACTGATGTCCTTGGGAAGGACACCTGCCGTCCTTTCCCGGTCTGGGACTACACGTGACTCCAGTCCCCACACCCAACGTGGTTGAACTCTCAATTGCCCTCAAGGGGCAACAATGTCCACGTCTCACGAACCGATAAAGATACAAGTTGCGTAGCCGGAGACCAGGCAAGGAGAACTTGCCATCCTGGTACAGTCACCAAGGGCTGAATGGCCTCCTTCTGTGCTGTGTCCTGCTATGATTCTCGGTGGACCCAGCTTCTTCCCATTCCCCAAGGCAGTGAGGGACTGGATCTCTACTCTGTGCCCCCAACCGATACCTGTATCTCGTGGGACACCGCACCTCCCCACCACCCCTCTTGTTTCTTGTCGAGAAATCACACTCCCCCCTCATCCCCCAACACTTGGAGTTCAACATCGTTGTCTGTAATTCCTTCCCCGGCCTCACCTCACCCTCCCTGTGCACCCTCTTCCTGTGTCTTCTGGTCCTTCCAAACAGACCCCTTCCCTTCCTTCCTCTGATCCACCGTCGGAGAAAGAGCCTGCCACCCTTGACCCTACTCCCTGGAACTCTCTGCCCCTCCACCTTCAGAAACCTTGTGAAAACCATCTCCTTTGACAAAGTCTTTGGTCACCTCTCTGAGCCTCTCCCCTAACCTTCCTCTCAAAAGCCTGGTTTTCCATCCCTTTTCGCCCTCTGGGAAGTTTGGAATGCTCACCTATGTTAATACAGAGAGTCTATTGACACCACTGTGTCAGCCAATGAGTTGGAGGCGGGGCGGGGCTTACGGCAGGACTCATAGCCATCAGTCTATCTTACATCAAACAGAGTCTATTTACTCAGCAAACAGTGTTTAAACAACGCACTACAACAGTCGACAGAGTCTATTTAAAAAGCGCACTAAAGCAAACAGTCTACAGAGTCTATTTACTCAGCAAGCGGTCTACAGTGTCTGCTTAAACAGCAAACGGTCGACAGAATCTATTTAAACAGCACACTACAGCAAACAGTCTACAGAGTCTATTTAAAGTGCACACTACAACAAACCGTCTACAGTGTCTGTTTAAACAGCACACTACAGCAAACAGTCTACAGAGTCTATTTAAAGTGCACACTACAGCAAACCATCTACAGTGTCTGTTTAAACAGCACACTACAGCAAACATCAACAACAACCACAACTTGTGTTTATATAGCGCCTTTAACGTAGTAAAACGTCCCAAGGCGCTGTATTTTAAGACAACAAATTTGACACCAAGCCACATAAGGATAAATTAGGACAGGTGACCAAAAGCTTGGTCAAAGAGGTTGGTTTTAAGGAGCGTCTTAAAGGAGGAAAGAGAGATAGAGAGGCAGAGAGGTTTACAGAGGGAATTCCAGAGCTTAGGGCCGAGGCAACAGAAGGCACGGCCACTAATGGTTGAGCGATTATAATCAGAGTTGCTCAAGAGGGCAGAATTGGAGGAGCGCAGATATCTCAGGGGGTTGTGGGGCTGAAGGAAATTACAGAGATAGAGAGGGGGTGAGGAGGCCATGGAGGGATTTGAAAACAAGGATGAGAATTTTGAAATCGAGGCGCTGCTTAACCGGGAGCCAGTGTAGGTCAGCGAGCACAGGGGTGATGAGCGAACGGGACTCGGTGCGAGTTAGGACATGGGCAGCTGCGTTTTGGATGACCTCAAGCTTATGTAAGGTGTTTTACGTAGTCTACAGAGTCTACTTAAACAGCGCACTGCAGCAAACAGTCTGCAGAGTCTATTTAAAAAGAGTCTCGACGAACTGCAGCAAAACAGAACTCACGACCGAAACTGCAGCAACGTCTCCCGATAATAGCAGGATTATTTCGGCAGCGAAATGCAATGAGTGGAGGATAGTTACAGAATGCAAATGATGTGCGTGAAATGAAACGCAGTCACTTACAGCAGTGCAGTCTCCAGGCGTGATTGACAGGGGAATTGCCCAATCATCAGCCGGGACTCGTGATGTCACTCTACGCGGCCGCGCCACACGATGGCGAGTTGGTGGTTGAATGTCACGCCTCGTGTCGTCTGTTTTTTTTTGTAGGTCGCCGCGACATCGCAGGGGCGCCAACGGTCTGGGCAACGAGACCGCGGCGATGGGCAACGCCTCGCTGTCGGAGCTCGCCCTTAACCTGACGGGCGGGAACCGGTCTGGGCCCGAGGGGAAGCAGCACATGGACTTCCCGTACTTTGAGGACAAAGTGTTCAACAAGGAGCGCATCGTGATCTCCAACCTCCGGCACTTCACCGAGTATCGCATCAACATCCACGCCTGCAACCACGCGGCTCACAAGGTCGGGTGCAGTGCGGCCACGTTCGCTTTCGCCCGCACCATGCCAGAGGGTGAGTGACCCCCTCCCCCGCTCATCGCCCCCCCTCCCCCTCCCCCGCTTGCACCTCCATCCCGCCGGAATACTCCTTACCAACTGTCGGTATGAGGTGCGGTGAAGCTCATTTATTGGAGCACAAAAATCTAGTCCGACACTCCCAGTGCAGTGCTGAGGGAGCGCCGCACTGTCGGAGGGGCGGTACTGAGGGAGCGCCGCACTGTCGGAGGGGCAGTACTGAGGGAGCGCCGCACTGTCGGAGGGGCGGTACTGAGGGAGCGCCGCACTGTCGGAGGGGCAGTACTGAGGGAGCGCCGCACTGTCGGAGGGGCAGTACTGAGGGAACGCCGCACTGTCGGAGGGGCAGTACTGAGGGAGCGCCGCACTGTCGGAGGGGCAGTACTGAGGGAGCGCCGCTCTGTCGGAGGGGCAGTACTGAGGGAGCGCCGCACTGCCGGAGGGGCGGTACTGAGGGAGCACCGCACTGTCGGAGGGGCAGTACTGAGGGAGCGCCGCACTGTCGGAGGGGCGGTACTGAGGGAGCGCCGCACTGTTGGAGGGGCGGTACTGAGGGAGCGCCGCACTGTCGGAGGGGCAGTACTGAGGGAGCGCCGCACTGTCAGAGGGGCAGTACTGAGGGAGCGCGGCACTGTCAGAGGTGCCGTCTTTCGGATGAGACGTTAAACCGAGGCCCCGTCTGCCCTCTCAGGTGGACGTATAAGATCCCACAGCCACTATTGGAAGAAGAGCAGGGGGAGTTCTCTCCGGTGTCCTGGGGCCAATATTTATCCCTCAACCAACATCACTAAAAACAGATGATCCGGTCATTATCATATTGCTGTTTGCGGGAGCTTGCTGTGCGCAAATTGGCTGCCGTGTTTCCCACATTACAACAGTGACCACACTTCAAAAAAAGTACTTCATTGGCTGTGAAGCGCTTTGGGATGTCCTGAGGTGGTGAAAGGCGCTGGAGAAACGCGAGTCTGTCTTTCTTTCTCATTGACCCCTTGAGATGCTGCACTTCTCCACCGGACCATAGGGGGTGCCTCTGTCTCGCTGCTGATACCTCTCGCTCACCACTGTCCATTCTCAGTCCACACTAAGGTTATGAAGGCTGCCTCTCTCTCTCTCTCTGTTGGCCACATGTCTCAAATGTCTGCAGGTCGCTCACACTTCATTCCCTGGTGCCTTCGATTTGAGATCAGCGAAGTTGACAATTTCAACAACAACACCATTTATCCAGCGCCTTTAACGTAGTAAAACGTCCCAGGGCGCTTCACAGGGGCGTAAATCAGACTAAATTTGACACCGAGCCACATCAGGAGATATTAGGACAGGCGACCAAAAGCTGGGTCAAAGAGGTCGGTTTTAAGGAGCGTCTTAAAGGAGGAGAGAGAGAGGAGGAGAGGTTTAGGGAGGGAATTCCAGAGCTTAGGGCCCAGGCAGCTGAAGGCACGGCCGCCAATGGTGGAGCGATTGTGTAGAATCAGGCCTATACTCTCTGGAGTTTAGAAGAATGAGAGGCGATCTCATTGAAACATATCAGATTCTGAGGGGGATTGACAGGGTAGATGCCGAGAGGTTGTTTCCCCCTGGCTGGAGAGTCTAGAACCAGGGGGCACAGTCTCAGGATAAGGGGTCGGCCATTTAGGACTGAGATGAGAAGGAATTTCTTCACTCAGAGGGTGGTGAATCTTTGGAATTCTCTACCCCAGAGGGCTGTGGATACTCAGTCGTTGAGTATATTCAAGGCTGAGATCGATAGATTTTTGGATATTAAGGGATATGGGGATCGGGCGGGAAAGTGGAGTTGAGGTCGATGATCAGCCATGATCTCATTGAATGGCGGAGCAGGCTAGAGGGGCCGAATGGCCGACTCCTGCTCCGAATTCTTATGTTTCTATTAAAATTGGGAATGTGCAAGAGGCCAGAATTGGAGGAGCGCAGAGATCTCGGAGGGTTGTGGGGCGCGAGGAGGTTACAGAGGGATTTGAAGATGAGGATGAGAATTTTGAAATGGAGGCGTTGCCGGACCGGGAGCCAATGTCGGTCAGCGAGCAACAGGGGGTGAGGGGTGAACGGGACTCGGTGCGAGTTAGGACACGGGGGCAGCAGGTGTTTTGGATGAGCGGATGGTTACGGAGGGCGGAAGGTGGGAGAGCGTTGGAATAGTCGGAGTCGGGAGGTGACAAAAGGCCCGGATGAGTGGGTCCTGCTTTCAGTCACGGGCCACCCCTGTGTTGGACATTGACCTTGACCCTGTCTGAGACCCGACCCATTGCGTCTGATTGGGAGGAGGGCAGGGGGGGGGGGAATGTTCCGCTGCTGGACGAGGGGGTTCCGGGGCACCAGACTCGCTGACAGACTCGTGCGACTTTCATCAACAGTTCACGCCGATGACATCATTGGGAATGTTACCTGGGAGCTCATCAATCGCCACAGCATCCTCCTGAGGTGGCCGGAGCCAGCCAATCCCAACGGACTCATCCTGAAATACGAGATCAAGTACGGTCGAGACAATGAGGTGAGGCGATTCTCCCCATCTCTGTAACCCCCTCCAGCCCTACACCCCTCCCCATCTCTGTAACCCCCTCCAGCCCTACACCCCTCCCCATCTCTGTAACCCCCTCCAGCCCTACACCCCTCCCCATCTCTGTAACCCCCTCCAGCCCTACACCTCTCCCTATCTCTGTAACCCCCTCCAGCCCTACACCTCTCCCCATCTCTGTAAACTCCTCCAGCCCCTACACCTCTCCCTATCTCTGTAACCTCCTCCAGCCCCTACACCCCTCCCTATCTCTGTAACCCCCTCCAGCCCTACAACTCTCCCTATCTCTGTAACCTTCTCCAGCCCCTACACCCCTCCCCATCTCTGTAACCTCCTCCAGCCCCTACACACCTCCCCATCTCTGTAACCTCCTCCAGCTCGACACCCCTCCCAATCTCTGTAATCCCCTCCAGCCCCTACACCCCCTCGCCATTTCTGTAACCTCCTCCAGCCCCTACACCCCTCCCTATCTCTGTAACCCCCTCCAGCCCCTACACCCCTCCCCATCTCTGTAACCCCCTCCAGCCCCTACACCCCTCCCCATCTCTGCAACCTCCTCCAGCCCAACACCCCTCCCTATCTCTGTAACCTCCTCCAGCCCATACACCCCTCCCCATCTCTGTAACCCGCTCCAGCCCTACACCCCTCCCCATCTCTTTAACCTCCTCCAGCCCTACACCCCTCCCTATCTCTGTAACCCCCTCCAGCCCCTACACCCCTCCCCATCTCTGTAACCCCCTCCAGCCCTACACCCCTCCCTATCTCTGTAACCCCCTCCAGCCCCTACACCCCTCCCTATCTCTGTAACCTCCTCCAGCCCTACACCCCTCCCCATCTCTGTAACCTCCTCCAGCCCCTTCACCCCTCCTTAACTCTGTAACCCCCTCCAGCCCCACACCCCTCCCTATCTCTGTAACCCCCTCCACCCCCTACACCCCTCCCTATCTCTGTAACCTCCTCCAGCCCTACACCCCTCCCCATCTCTGTAACCCCCTCCCACCCTACACCCCTCGCCATCTCTGGAATCTCCTCCAGCCCTACACCCCTCCCCATCTCTGTAACCCCCTCCCACCCTACACCCCTCGCCATCTCTGTAACCCCCTCCAGCCCTACACCCCTCCCCATCTCTGTAACCTCCTCCAGCCCTACACCCTTCCCTATCTCTGTAACCTCCTCCAGCCCCTTCACCCCTCCTTAACTCTGTAACCCCCTCCAGCCCTACACCCTTCCCTATCTCTGTAACCTCCTCCAGCCCCTACACCCCTCCCCATCTCTGTAACCCCCTCCAGCTCGACACCCCTCCCCATCTCTGTAACCCCCTCCAGCCCTACACCCCTCCCTATCTCTGTAACCTCCTCCAGCCCTACACCCCTCCCTATCTCTGTAACCCCCTCCAGCCCTACACCCATCCCATCTCTGTAACGTCCTCCAGCCCTACACCGCTCCCTATCTCTGTAACCTCCTCCAGCCCCTACACCCCTCCCTATCTCTGTAACCCCCTCCTGCCCTACACCCCTCCCTATCTCTGTAACCCCCTCCTGCCCCTACAACGCTCCCCATCTCTGTAACCTCCTCCCGCCCTACACCCCTCCCCATCTCTGTAACCTCCTCCAGCCCTACACCCCTCCCTATCTCTGTAACCCCCTCCAGCCCTACACCCCTCCCTATCTCTGTAACCTCCTCCAGCCCCACAACCCTCCGAGATCTCTGCGCTCCTCCAATTCCGGCCTCTTGCGCATTCCCCGATTTCCATCGCTCCACCATTGGCGGCCGTGCCTTCAGCCGCCTGGGCCCCGAGATCTGGAATTCCCTCCCTAAACCTCTCCGCCTCTCTCTCCTCCTTTAAGACGCTCCTTAAAACCTCCCTCTTTGACCAAGCTTTTGGTCGCCTGTCCCTAATATCTCCTGCTGTGAATCGGGGTCAAATGTTTGCCTGATTTTTTTTTATTATTCGTTCATGTGATGTGGGCGTCGCTGGCAAGGCCAGCATTTATTGCCCATCCCTAGTTGCCCCTCGAGAAGGTGGTGGTGAGCCGCCTTCTTGAACCGCTGCAGTCCGTGTGGTGAAGGTGCTCCCACAGTGCTGTTCGGGAGGGAGTTCCAGGATTTTGACCCAGCGACGATGAAGGAACGGCCGATATATTTCCAAGTCAGGATGGTGCGTGACTTGGAGGGGAACTTGGAGGTGGTGGTGTTCCCTAGCGTCTGCTGCCCTTGTCCTTCTAGGTGGTAGAGGTCGCGGGTTTGGGAGGTGCTGCCGAAGAAGCCTCGGCGAGTTGCTGCAGTATTTCTTGTAGATGGTACACACTGCAGCCACGGTGCGCCGGTGGTGGAGGGAGTGGGTGTTTAAGGTGGTGGATTACGCTCTTGTGGAGTGCCTTGGGCGGTTAAAGGCGGTGTATAGCTGTGAGTTGCTGTTGAGCGGTGAGGCGGAGTGAAGTGCTGATATCACTGTCTGCGTCCCATTCCCAGGAGTTCCACGAGTGCGTCCCTCGCCACATTTACCAAAAATACGGAGGAGCCCGAATCACCCGGCTGCAGCCGGGGAACCACACAGCCGCCATCCACACCACGTCGCTGGCCGGGAACGGGTCTTGGACGGAGCCCATCTCGTTCTATATCCCGGCCGCCCCACGTGAGTACAGCCAGGCTCAGCCAGCCCACTCACACCTGGTCCGGTAACGCACAGAGAGTTAGGAACATCGCAACAGGAGGAGGCCCATTCAGCCCCCTCGAGCCTGTTACACAGGAACAGGAGGAGGCCCATTCAGCCCCTCGAGCCTGTTACACAGGAACAGGAGGAGGCCCGTTCAGTCCCTTGAGCCTGTTACACAGGAACAGGAGGAGGCCCGTTCAGTCCCCTTCGAGCCTGTTACCATAGGAACAGGAGGAGGCCCATTCAGCCCCCTCGAGCCTGTTACCATTGGAACAGGAGGAGGCCCGTTCAACCCCCTCGAGCCTGTTACACAGGAACAGGAGGAGGCCATTCAGCCCCTCGAGCCTGTTACACAGGAACAGGAGGAGGCCCATTCAGCCCCTCCAGCCTGTTACACAGGAACAGGAGGAGGCCCATTCAGCCCCTCGAGCCTGTTACACAGGAACAGGAGGAGGCCCGTTCAACCCCCTCGAGCCTGTTACCATAGGAACAGGAGGAGGCCCATTCAGCCCCCTCGAGCCTGTTACCATAGGAACAGGAGGAGGCCCATTCAGCCCCCTCGAGCCTGTTACCATAGGAACAGGAGGAGGCCCATTCAGCCCCCTCGAGCCTGTTACACAGGAACAGGAGGAGGCCCGTTCAGTCCCCTTCGAGCCTGTTACCATAGGAACAGGAGGAGGCCCATTCAGCCCCCTCGAGCCTGTTACCATTGGAACAGGAGGAGGCCCGTTCAACCCCCTCGAGCCTGTTACACAGGAACAGGAGGAGGCCATTCAGCCCCTCGAGCCTGTTACACAGGAACAGGAGGAGGCCCATTCAGCCCCTCCAGCCTGTTACACAGGAACAGGAGGAGGCCCATTCAGCCCCCTCGAGCCTGTTACACAGGAACAGGAGGAGGCCCGTTCAACCCCCTCGAGCCTGTTACCATAGGAACAGGAGGAGGCCCATTCAGCCCCCTCGAGCCTGTTACCATAGGAACAGGAGGAGGCCCATTCAGCCCCCTCGAGCCTGTTACACAGGAACAGGAGGAGGCCCATTCAGTCCCTTGAGCCTGTTACACAGGAACAGGAGGAGGCCCGTTCAGTCCCCTTCGAGCCTGTTACCATAGGAACGGGAGGAGGCCCATTCAGCCCCCTCGAGCCTGTTACCATTGGAACAGGAGGAGGCCCGTTCAACCCCCTCGAGCCTGTTACACAGGAACAGGAGGAAGCCATTCAGCCCCTCGAGCCTGTTACACAGGAACAGGAGGAGGCCCATTCAGCCCCTCCAGCCTGTTACACAGGAACAGGAGGAGGCCCATTCAGCCCTCGAGCCTGTTACACAGGAACAGGAGGAGGCCCATTCAGCCCCTCGAGCCTGTTACACGGAACAGGAGGAGGCCCATTCAGCCCCTCGAGCCTGTTACACAGGAACAGGAGGAGGCCATTCAGCCCCTCGAGCCTGTTCCGCCATTCAATGAGATCACGGCTGATCTGTGACCTAACTCCATCCACCCGCCTTTGGCCCATATCCCTTAATACCTTTGGTTAACAGAAATCTATCAATCTCAGATTTAAAATTAACAATTAATAATTCATATGGGGGTCCGGACCGAGTAGATGGAGAGAAACTGTTCCCATTGGCGGAAGGGTCGAGAACCAGAGGACACAGATTTAAGGTGATTGGCAGAAGAACCAAAGGCGACACGAGGAACAACTGTTTTTACGCAGCGAGTGGTTATGATCTGGAATGCGCTGCCTGAAAGGGTGGTGGAGGCAGATTCAATCGTGGCTTTCAAAAGGGAGTTGGATAAGTACCTGAAGGAATGAAATTTGCAGGGCTACGGGGAAAGGGCGGGGTAGTGGGACTAGCTGGGATGCTCTTGCAGAGAGCCGGCATGGGCTCGATGGGCCGAATGGCCTCCTTCTGTGCTGTAACCATTCTATGATTCTAACAATTGACTCAGCATCAATTGCCATTTGTGGAAGAGAGTTCCAAACTTCTACCACCCTTTGTGTGTAGAAGTGTTTCCTAACTTCACTCCTGAAAGGTCTGGCTCTAATTTTTAGACTCTGCCCCCTCGTCCTAGAATCCCCAACCAGCGGAAATAGTTTCTCTCTATCTGTTCCCCTTAATATCCTGAAAACTTCGATCAGATCACCCCTCAACTTGTAAAATCTCCTTGTAATTTAACCCTTGGAGTCCGGGTATCATTCTGGTCAACCAACGCTGTACTCCCTCCAAGGCCAGTAGATCCTTGCTAAGGTGCGGTGCCCAGAACTGGGCAATGAATGGGATTCATTCCAAACGGAGAGAGAGTGTTCTAACTGCGAGCCTCACACTGAGGGTGTTTCACCGTCTCCTGCTCCCCTAGTTGAGAAGAAGTACGAGGATTTCCTGCTGGTTCTGACCATGATGCCGGTGGTCGTGTTGGTGGCCATTCTGATGCTGGGAGTCTTTGTCTATATCTACAATAAGAAAAGGTGAGTCGCAACAGTCCCACCGCCAAACTTGGCCAACCATTTCCATCTCCCTCCTCCCCGCTCTACCCACGGTGCCAGGGTGGGAGGGTGTCGGAGGGGCAGTACTGAGGGAACGCCGCACTGTCGGAGGGGGCGGTACTGAGGGAGCGCCGCACTGTCGGAGGGGCAGTACTGAGGGAGCGCTGCACTGTCGGAGGGGCAGTACTGAGGGAGCGCCGCACTGTCGGAGGGGCAGTACTGAGGGAGCGCCGCACTGTCGGAGGGGCAGGTACTGAGGGAGCGCTGCACTGTCGGAGGGGCGGTACTGAGGGAGCGCTGCACTGTCGGAGGGGCGGTACTGAGGGAGCGCCGCACTGTCGGAGGGGCAGTACTGAGGGAGCGCCGCACTGTCGGAGGGGCAGTACTGAGGGAGCGCCGCACTGTCGGAGGGGAGTACTGAGGGAGCGCTGCACTGTCGGAGGGGCAGTACTGAGGGAGCGCTGCACTGTCGGAGGGGCAGTACTGAGGGAGCGCCGCACTGTCGGAGGGGAAGTACTGAGGGAGCGCTGCACTGTCGGAGGGGCAGTACTGATGGAGCGCTGCACTGTCGGAGGGGCGGTACTGAGGGAGCGCCGCACTGTCGGAGGGGCAGTACTGAGGGAGCGCCGCACTGTCGGAGGGGCAGTACTGAGGGAGCGCTGCACTGTCGGAGGGGCGGTACTGATGGAGCGCTGCACTGTCGGAGGGGCGGTACTGAGGGAGCGCCGCACTGTCGGAGGGGCAGTACTGAGGGAGCGCCGCACTGTCGGAGGGGCAGTACTGAGGGAGCGCCGCACTGTCGGAGGGGCAGTACTGAGGGAGCGCCGCACTGTCGGAGGGGAAGTACTGAGGGAGCGCTGCACTGTCAGAGGGGCAGTACTGATGGAGCGCTGCACTGTCGGAGGGGCGGTACTGAGGGAGCGCCGCACTGTCGGAGGGGCAGTACTGAGGGAGCGCCGCACTGTCGGAGGGGCAGTACTGAGGGAGCGCCGCACTGTTGGAGGGGCAGTACTGAGGGAGCGCCGCACTGTCGGAGGGGCAGTACTGAGGGAGCGACGCAGTGTCGGAGGGGAAGTACTGAGGGAGCGCCGCACTGTCGGAGGGGAGGTACTGAGGGAGCGATGCAGTGTCGGAGGGGCAGTACTGAGGGAGCGCCGCACTGTCGGACGTCTTTCGGATGAGACGTTAAACCAACTTTTACGTCTGCCCTCTCGGGTGGATGTAAAAGATCCCATAGCCACTATTGGAAGAAGAGCAGGGGGGAGTTCTCCCCGGTGTCCTGGGGCCCAATATTTATCCCTCAACCAACATCACTAAAAACAGATGATCCGGTCATTATCACATTGCTGTTTGTGGGAGCTTGCTGTGCGCAAATTGGCTGCCGCGTTTCCCACATTACAACAGTGACTACACTTCAAAAAAGTATTTGATTGGCTGTAAAGCGCTTTGGGACGTCCTGAGGTGGTGAAAGGCGCTGGAGAAAGGCGAGTCTTTCTTTATTTCCCTCTGCTTATCATATTTGGCATTAGGAATTGATTGAATTCTTCTCATTTTTGAATAATTAATGCCACGGGATATTTTATTGATTTACTCTGATCTTTTTTCATTGTTGAATTCCCAATGTGTCAATGAATGTCTCTGATCTTTGATTGAATTCCCACGATTTCTGATTGAATTTTATCGATTTAGGATAAAATTTTTCCTGACGTTTGATTAAATTCCCCTAATTTACGACTGAGTTCTCCTCACCTTTCGACAGAAGTTAAAAATTCTCTTCCTCGTCTTCAAATCCCTCCATGGCCTCCTCGCGCCCCCTCCCTATCTCTGTGTAATCTCCTCCAGCCCTACAACCCTCCCAGATCTCTGCGCTCCTCCAATTCCGGCCTCTTGCGCATCCCCCGATTTCCATCGCTCCACCATTGGCGACCGCGCCCGGGCCCTGAGCGCTGGAATTCCCTCCCTAAACCTCTCCGCCTCTCTCTCCTCCTTTAAGACGCTCCTTAAAACCGACCTCTATGACTAAGCTTTTGGTCGCCTGTCCTAATATCTCCTGATGTGGCTCAGGGTCAAATTTCTGTGAAGCGCCCTGGGACGGTTCACTACGTTAAAGACGCTGTATAAATATAAGTTGTTGTTGTTGAATCTTCCCAATTTTTGATTGTATTTCTGTTCTATCTGTCTGGACAGAATCAATGGTTTCCTCAATGGCACCCTTTATATGTCGGTGAACCCGGAATATTTCAGTGCTTCAGACAGTAAGTAACATCACGGGTTACTGGGTTCTCTAAGCTGTCATTTTCAATATGTAAGACTTTTACCCGCTGTGTGTACTGTACATGTACAGGAGCTGACACTGAGACACACACACACGGGTCGTACAGTACCAGACGGGAGTGAATCGTTCCCTTTTACCCGCTGTGTGTATTGTACATGTACAGGAGCTGACACTGAGACACACACACGGGCCGTACAGTCCCAGACGGGAGTGAATCGTTCCCTTTTACCCGCTGTGTGTACTGTACATGTATAGATGCATTTAATAGGAAGCTGGATAAACACATGAGGGAGAAAGGAATAGAAGGAGATGTTGATGGGGTGAGATGAAGAGGGGTGGGAGGAGGCTGGTGTGGAGCAGAAATACCGGCACGGAGCAGAGGGGCCGAATGGCCTCTTTCTGTGCTGTCCATTCTGTCTAATGCTTTGTCTGTAATCGGTGGTCAGTTATTCTCGTGTTTTAACCCTTCCCCCCCCAGTGTACGTTGCCGACGAGTGGGAGGTCCCCAGAGAGACCATCACCATCATCAAGGAGCTGGGCCAGGGTTCGTTCGGGATGGTCTACGAGGGGATGGCCAAGCTGGTGGTGAAGGGCGAGGCTCAGACGCGAGTGGCGCTGAAGACGGTGAACGAGTCGGCGAGCAGGCGCGAGCGCATCGAGTTCCTGAAGGAGGCGTCGGTGATGAAAGCCTTCGACTGCTATCACGTGGTAATGGGATCAGCGGTGTGGGCCGGGGGGGGAGGGGCTCCTGCTAAAACAGCTCCAGGAACTCCAGACCATCCGGTGACTCGGTGCCGGACTGCCGTCTGACAAATGGGGCCTGTCCAGACACCCCGACACACCTGTCTGACAAATGGGGCCTGTCCAGACACCCCGACACACCATCTGACAAATGGGGCCTGTCTAGACACCCCGACACACCGTCTGACAAATGGGGCCAGTCCAGACACCCCGACACACCGTCTGACAAACGGGGCCGGTCCAGACACCCCGTCTGACAAATGGGGCCTGTCCAGACACTCCGACACACCGTCTGACCAACGGGGCCTGTCCAGACACCCCGACACACCGTCTGACCAACGGGGCCTGTCCAGACACCCCGACACACCGTCTGACCAACGGGGCCTGTCCAGACACCCCGACACACCGTCTGACAAATGGAGCCTGTCCAGACACCCCGACACACCGTCTGACTGTCTGCCAGTGCGAGCTGGGGTTAACGTGTGTCTGTGTGTGAGTGAGAGTGTGAGTGAGTGTGTGTGAGAGTGTGTGTGAGTGTGTGTGAGTGTGTGTGAGAGTGTGTGTGAGTGTGAGTGTGAGTGAGTGTGTGTGAGTGTGTGTGAGTGTGAGTGAGTGTGTGTGTGAGTGTGTGAGTGTGTGTGTGAGAGTGTGTGTGTGTGTGAGAGTATGAGTGAGTGTGTGTGTGTGAGTGTGAGTGAATGTGAGTGTGAGTGTGTGTGAGTGTGAGTGTGTGTGTGAGAGTGTGTGTGTGAGTGTGTGTGTGTGTGTGTGTGAGTGAATGTGAGTGTGTGTGAGTGTGAGTGTGTGTGTGTGTGTGTGTGTGAGTGTGAGTGTGTGTGTGAGAGTGTGTGTGTGTGAGTGAATGTGAGTGTGTGTGTGTGTAAGTGAGTGTGTGTGAGTGAGCGTGTGTGTGTGAGTGTGTATGTGTGTGTGAGTGTGAGAGTGTGAGTGAGTGTGTGTGTGTGAGTGAGTGTGTGTGTGAGTGAGTGTGTGAGTGTGAGTGTGTGAGTGAGTGAGTGTGAGAGTGTGTGAGTGTGAGTGTGAGTGTGTGAGTGAGTGAGTGAGTGTGAGAGTGTGTGTGTGAGTGTGAGTGTGTGAGTGAGTGAGTGTGAGAGTGTGTGTGTGAGTGTGAGTGTGTGAGTAAGTGTGAGAGTGTGTGAGAGTGTGAGTGTGAGTGTGTGAGTGAGTGAGTGTGAGAGTGTGTGTGTGAGTGTGAGTGTGTGAGTGAGTGAGTGTGAGAGTGTGTGAGAGTGTGTGTGTGAGTGTGAGAAAGTCTGTGTCCTCACACATACCCACTTTGCAGCAAGCTTGTCCGGGACAGGAACCCCGGCTTATTTTGCCTCTGTCTGTCCCAGAGGCACTGAGGGCAATTCTGATGCCCGGACCTGCAGGGTGGGCTGGGAGCGGCCCAGTGTGTGCGGCCCAGTGTGAGCGGCCCAGTGTGTGCGGCCCAGTGTGAGCGGCCCAGTAACACACTGGGCAGGGTAGATACCCACGCACCGCGACATCGGGGTCCATACCATCCCTCGCCCCTCACACCCCGCTTCGTGAATGAACCGTTCCAACAGGTGAGGTCATGGGCTGGAGGGCCAATCAGAGCATCAAGCGATGACATCGTCAGCGGGCCAGTTCATCGACAGCAGCATCCAGCGGGGGTCAACACGAGTAAGGCTTGAGTTAGTCGCCAACGCCAAATGGTTTTTGACCAATGTCTGCTCTTCTTGTACAGGTGCGCCTGCTCGGAGTGGTCTCCAAGGGACAGCCCACCCTGGTCATCATGGAACTGATGGCCCGAGGAGATCTCAAGAGCCATCTTCGCTCGCTGCGGCTGGGCACTGAGGTACCGGGCCCCACCAAACCTCCAGCACTTTAACTCTGTATCTCTAGAGGCTAAAATAGTTCCGCTCATGCTGCGGTCTCACGGGACTGGGCATGAGAACACTTCCACAACTCAGCATCATTCAGAGAGAAAGACTCGCCTTTCTCCAGCGCCTTTCACCACCGCAGGACGTCCCAAAGCGCTTTACAGCCAATGAAGTACTTTTTTGAAGTGTGGTCACTGTTGTAATGTGGGAAACGCGGCAGCCAATTTGTGCACAGCAAGCTCCCACAAACAGCAATGTGATAATGACCAGATCATCTGTTTTAGTGATGTTGGTTGAGGGATAAATATTGGCCCCAGGACACCGGGGAGAATTCCCCTGCTCTTCTTCCAATAGTGGCCGTGGGATCTTTTACATCCACCTGAGAGAGCAGACGGGGCCTCGGTTTAACGTCTCATCAGAAAGACGGCACCTCCGACAGTGCGGCGCTCCCTCAGTACTGCCCCTCCGACAGTGCGGCGCTCCCTCAGTACCGCCCCTCCGACAGTGCGGCGCTCCCTCAGTACTGCCCCTCCGACAGTGCGGCGCTCCCTCAGTACTGCCCCTCCGACAGTGCGGCGTTCCCTCAGTACTGCCCCTCCGACAGTGCGGCGCTCCCTCAGTACTGCCCCTCCGACAGTGCGGCGTTCCCTCAGTACTGCCCCTCCGACAGTGCGGCGCTCCCTCAGTACTGCCCCCTCCGACAGTGCGGCGTTCCCTCAGTACTGCCCCTCCGACAGTGCGGCGCTCCCTCAGTACTACCCCTCCGACAGTGCGGCGCTCCCTCAGTACCACCCCTCCGACAGTGCGGCGCTCACTCAATACTGCCCCTCCGACAGTGTGGCATTCCCTCAGTACCGCCCCTCCGACAGTGCGGCGCTCCCTCAGTACCGCCCCTCCGACAGTGCGGCGCTCCCTCAGTACTGCCCCTCCGACAGTGCGGCGCTCCCTCCTACTGCCCCTCCGACAGTGCGGCGCTCCCTCAGTACCGCCCCTCCGACAGTGCGGCGTTCCCTCAGTACTGCCCCTCCGACAGTGCGGCGCTCCCTCAGTACCGCCCCTCCGACAGTGCGGCGCTCCCTCAGTACTGCCCCTCCGACAGTGCGGCGCTCCCTCAGTACCGCCCCTCCGACAGTGCGGCGCTCCCTCAGTACCGCCCCTCCGACAGTGCGGCGCTCCCTCAGTACCTCCCCTCCGACAGTGCGGCGCTCACTCAATACTGCCCCTCCGACAGTGTGGCGCTCCCTCAGTACCGCCCCTCCGACAGTGCTGCGCTCCCTCAGTACCGCCCCTCCGACAGTGCGACGCTCCCTCAGTACAGCCCCTCCGACAGTGCGGCGCTCCCTCTTCAACAGACCTCGATTTGGGACAGAGGTGTAGTGTTGTCTGCAGTGGTGGACAGTCCTTATAGAAGGGAGATAAAAGAACGGCGAAATGTGTAGATTCGCTGGGATATATCCAGGGGTGAGACGGTTACTGATATAAAGAGAGACTTGAGAAGGTGGGACTGTAATCACTGGAGTTGTAAAGGTTAAGGGTAGATCTGATCTAGGTCTTCAAGATTAGGAAGGGTTACAGTCAGGTGAATACTGAGAGAATGTTTCCACCAGTCTTGCTTATACTGTAGTTGATGTGCTATATACATTTTCTGTATATTATACACCGGATATTCGACCCACAGTGTGTAATGTACATGTACAGGAGCTGACACTGAGACACACACACGGGCCGTACAGTACCAGACGGGAGTGAATCGTTCCCTTTTACCCGCTGTGTGTACTATACATGTACAGGAGCTGACACTGAGACACACACACACGGGCCGTACAGTACCAGACGGGAGTGAATCGTTCCCTTTTACCCACTGTGTGTACTGTACATGTACAGGAGCTGACACTGAGACACACACACGTCCCGTACAGTCCCAGACGGGAGTGAATCGTTCCCTTTTACCCACTGTGTACTGTTATTGTACAGGAGCTGACACTGAGACACACACACGGGCCATACAGTCCCAGACGGGAGTGAATCGTTCCCTTTTACCCGCTGTGTACTGTACATGTACAGGAGCTGACACTGAGACACACACAGGGGCCGTACAGTCCCAGACGGGAGTGATTCGTTCCCTTTTACCCGCTGTGTGTACTATACATGTACAGGAGCTGACACTGAGACACACACACGGGCCGTACAGTCTCAGACGGGAGTAAATCGCGGTGCGATGTTTAGGTGCGAGTTCCCAGAGTGGACGGATGACTTTTTAACGATTTCTCCTGTCAGAATAACCAGGCCCTTCGGCCGCCCACCCTGAAGGACATGATGCAGATGGCGGGCGAGATTGCCGATGGGATGGCCTACCTCAACGCCATGAAATTCGTTCACCGTGACCTGGCCGCTCGCAACTGCATGGTGTCGGAGGACCTGACCGTCAAGATCGGAGGTGGGCCTCGGCGATAAGGGCCGCTTGTTTCTCGGGCTAGCCAGCGAGGCGCGAGAGTGTCACAGCGCGCAGGTCCCGCCCACCCCCCCCTCCACCCTACCCATCGCGGTCGGGAAACCGATGGTCTCGTCCGATCGATCAAAGGTTACCAGGCCACGCCAACCAGATCTCAGCCCTTCCTATTGGCCGACTCCTAGCGTGCTTTCTCCCCGGGACTCGGTCCGAGAAAGGAAGGAAGGAAGGAAGGATTGCTTCATAGGATATACGGCACAGAAACAGGCCATTCGGCCCAACCAGTCCGTGCCGGCGTTTATGCCCCACTTGAGCCTCCTCCCATCTTTCCTCATCGAACTCTATCAGCGTCACCCTCTATTCCCTTCTCCCTCAGATGCTTATCCAGCCTCCCCTTAAATGCATCTACGTTAGTCGATTAGTGGGATCTTTCTCGTCCACCTCAAAGGGCAGACGGGGCCTTGGTTTGACGGCTCATCTGAAATACGGCACCTCCGACAGTGCGGTGCTCCCTCAGTACCGCCCCTCCGACAGTGCGGCGCTCCCTCAGTACCGCCCCTCCGACAGTGCGGCGCTCCCTCAGTACTGACCCACCGACATTGCGGCGCTCCCTCAGTACCGCCCCTCCGACAGTGCGGCGCTCCCTCAGTACCGCCCCTCCGACAGTGCGGCGCTCCCTCAGTACCGCCCCTCCGACAGTGCGGCGCTCCCTCAGTATCGTCCCTCCGACAGTGCGGCGCTCCCTCAGTACTGTCCCTCCGACAGTGCGGCACTCCCTCAGTACTGCCCCTCCGACAGTGCGATGCTCCCTCAGTACCGCCCTTCCAGCAGTGCGATGCTCCCTCAGTACTGCCCCTCGACAGTGCGGCGCTCCCTCAGTACTGCCCCTCCGACAGTGCGGCGCTCCCTCAGTACTGCCCCTCCGACAGTGCGGCGCTCCCTCAGTACTGCCCCTCCGACAGTTTTGCACTCCCTCAGTACTGCCCCTCCGACAGTGCGGCGCTCCCTCAGTACTGCCCCTCCGACAGTGCGGCGCTCCCTCAGTACGGCCCCTCCGACAGTGCGGCGCTCCCTCAGTACTGGCACTGGGAGTGTCGGCCTGGATTTTGTGTTCAGGTCTCTGGAGTGGGACTTAAACCCATGACCTTCTGACTCAGAGGCGAGAGAGAGTGCTGCCCTGACACACTAACAGGCCGAGTTGTGCCTCTCTCACTGTCCGCAATCCCTTGCAGATTTTGGAATGACCAGAGATATTTACGAGACAGATTATTACCGGAAGGGCGGGAAGGGACTGCTCCCAGTGCGCTGGATGTCTCCCGAGTCGCTCAAGGACGGGATCTTCAGCCCACACACCGATGTTTGGTAAGACTTTCTTCTGCCTTCTTTCAGCTCAATAATATTTGGTACAAATCAGGCTCTGGAGATTCTCCGTACTGTCCTGGTTGAACACTGGTGATTCCAAAAATATTTTTCAATTTAAAGTCTACACGAACTGGGAGAGACACTGACCCTGTATCATTGTCAGATACACGCAGGGCGAGCTTATCCACAATCACTGACTGCTCTCAAATATACAATCCCAATGGACCCAAACCCCTTCCCATTCACTCCCATTGTACACAATCCCAATGGACCCAAACCCCTTCCCATTCACTCCCATTGTACAGAATCCCAATGGATCAAACCCCTTCCCATTCACTCCCATTGTACACAATCCCAATGGACCCAAACCCCTTCCCATTCACTCCCATTGTACAGAATCCCAATGGACCCAAACCCCTTCCCATTCACTCCAATTGTACACAATCCCAATGGACCCAAACCCCTTCCCATTCGCTCCCATTGTACACAATCCCAATGGACCAAACCCCTCTCATTCACTCCCTTTGTACAGAATCCCAATGGACCCAAACTCCTTCCCATTCACTCCCACTGTACACAATCCCAATGGACCAAACCCCTTCTCATTCACTCCCATTGTACAGAATCCCAATGGATCAAACCCCTTCCCATTCACTCCCATTGTACACAATCCCAATGGACCCAAACCCCTTCTGGAATCCTCCTTAATGGAATTACCAAATTGTAGCAAGGTAGAATCGCTTTTTTCGGGAATAATTCGGATTGGCTTTCATCCAGTCAGAGTTTTCCACTATCTCAGCGTTTGCAGGGTTGGAGCTCGGACCTGTTGTTAGTGAGGTGGGGGGGGAGGAGGAGGCGAAATTCGTTGTGTTAGCGCCTCCCGCTAGCACCTGGCATGGGCGCCAACAGGACGCGAATGCAGCGACGCCCGCGAACCTCAGTGCCGGTTTAGCGCCTGGGCCTCCCGCGCCTCGAAGATGGTGACATCACGAAGCGCGCAGCGCCCCGTTACCGCCCTGGGTGGAAAATGGAACCCCCCTCCCCCCCCCGCTGTATCACCTTGCGTTTCAGCTCGCGCAGCCTTTATTATTTGCCCCCGCGCAAAGTTTTTAAACGTTTCATTGGCGCGAGGCGTCCAAGCCCTCCACTTTGAGTGTGTGTTTGGGGCTGTAATGGCAGTCGCCCGGGTCGCATTGCAAAACAGAACTGAGGACAACTAGCTTGTGCAGCATCAATGGACCTCCCCTTTAAGCGAGGGAAGCAGCCTCTGACGCCGTTCACAATGCGCTCGAAACTGTTCAGCGCTCCGGCGCTACCACCCCTCGCTCTCGGACCTTAGCGCCCCAAGAGAAGTGGTCAGCGCTTGATCTCCACTTCCCTCCACTGGGAGCGCTAGTTTTTTCAACCTTGATACTTTTGGCGCCCCGGTCGGGGCCGTTGCGAATTACCGCCCCCCCCCCCCCGCCCAGAGAGTCTCTCCCCAGTCGCGGTAACTCGGATCTGCTGGATGTTTTCAGGTCTTTTGGAGTGGTCCTGTGGGAAATCGCAACACTGGCCGAGCAACCGTACCAAGGCATGTCGAACGAGCAGGTGCTGCGCTTTGTAATGAACAACGGAATCTTGGGGAAGCCGAATAACTGCCCCGATAAACTGTAAGCCCCGGTCTGTGCCTATTCCGTGCTCGCGTCCACCTCTCTGGGAAGAATGAGATTGCTCAACCCTCGTTCATCCCCGACTCTCTGTCTCTGACTCACTCTTTCTCGGGGCCTCCCTCAGTCTTCCCTTTCCTCCCGGTGTCCGCAGCGCACCACTCCTTGATTGATCCCATCTTTTCTCCGACTCGTTCCAACAATGCTGGTGCCTGATGCATGGAGCCTTGGTCCTTCAGTCCTTTCCCGCCGCAGTTATCTCCTTCCCTTCGAGGCTGCGAGCTCGTACAGAGCTGAGGTTCCAAGGGATGAACCGCCAGCTGCTCCCTCAGCCAGATGCCACTCATGGTGTGTGTCGCCAGGCTCTTCCTCCATGGCGGGAATCACAGTCCTCATTTCACCCGATTTCCAAACATACGATTCCAGCGGGAGTTATTGCAAAGCATTCAGGAGATGGAGTGTTTGATGGGACAGTGCAGAGGGAGCTTTACTCTGTATCTAACCCGTGCTGTACCTGCCCTGGGAGTGTTTGATGGGACAGTGTAGAGGGAGCTTTACTCTGTATCTAACCCGTGCTGTACCTGCCGTGGGAGTGTTTGATGGGACAGTGTAGAGGGAGCTTTACTCTGTATCTAACCCGTGCTGTACCTGCCCTGGGAGTGTTTGATGGGACAGTGTAGAGGGAGCTTTACTCTGTATCTAACCCCATGCTGTACCTGCCCTGGGAGTGTTTGACGGGACAGTGTAGAGGGAGCTTTACTCTGTATCTAACCCGTGCTGTACCTGCCCTGGGAGTGTTTGATGGGACAGTGTAGAGGGAGCTTTACTCTGTTTCTAACCCCATGCTGTACCTGCCCTGGGAGTGTTTGATGGGACAGTGTAGAGGGAGCTTTACTCTGTATCTAACCCTGTGCTGTACCTGCCCTGGGAGTGTTTGATGGGGACAGTGTAGAGGGAGCTTTACTCTGTATCTAACCCCGTGCTGTACCTGCCCTGGGAGTGTTTGATTGTACAGTGTAGAGGGAGCTTTACTCTGTATCTAACCCCGTGCTGTACCTGCCCTGGGAGTGTTTGATTGTACAGTGTAGAGGGAGCTTTACTCTGTATCTAACCCGTGCTGTACCTGCCCTGGGAGTGTTTGATGGGGACAGTGTAGAGGGAGCTTTACTCTGTATCTAACCCGTGCTGTACCTGCCCTGGGAGTGTTTGATGGGACAGTGTAGAGGGAGCTTTACTCTGTATCTAACCCCGTGCTGTACCTGCCCTGGGAGTGTTTGATTGTACAGTGTAGAGGGAGCTTTACTCTGTATCTAACCCGTGCTGTACCTGCCCTGGGAGTGTTTGATGGGGACAGTGTAGAGGGAGCTTTACTCTGTATCTAACCCGTGCTGTACCTGCCCTGGGAGTGTTTGATGGGACAGTGTAGAGGGAGCTTTACTCTGTATCTAACCCGTGCTGTACCTGCCCTGGGAGTGTTTGATGGGACAGTGTAGAGGGAGCTTTACTCTGTTTCTAACCCCATGCTGTACCTGCCCTGGGAGTGTTTGATGGGACAGTGTAGAGGGAGCTTTACTCTGTATCTAACCCTGTGCTGTACCTGCCCTGGGAGTGTTTGATGGGGACAGTGTAGAGGGAGCTTTACTCTGTATCTAACCCCGTGCTGTACCTGCCCTGGGAGTGTTTGATTGTACAGTGTAGAGGGAGCTTTACTCTGTATCTAACCCCGTGCTGTACCTGCCCTGGGAGTGTTTGATTGTACAGTGTAGAGGGAGCTTTACTCTGTATCTAACCCGTGCTGTACCTGCCCTGGGAGTGTTTGATGGGGACAGTGTAGAGGGAGCTTTACTCTGTATCTAACCCGTGCTGTACCTGCCCTGGGAGTGTTTGATGGGACAGTGTAGAGGGAGCTTTACTCTGTATCTAACCCGTGCTGTCCCTGGCCTGGGAGTGTTTGACGGGACAGTGTAGAGGGAGCTTTACTCTGTATCTAACCCGTGCTGTACCTGCCCTGGGAGTGTTTGACGGGACAGTGTAGAGGGAGCTTTACTCTGTATCTAACCTGTGCTGTACCTGCCCTGGGAGTGTTTGATGGGGACAGTGTAGAGGGAGCTTTACTCTGTATCTAACCCGTGCTGTCCCTGCCTGGGAGTGTTTGATGGGACAGTGTAGAGGGAGCTTTACTCTGTATCTAACCCGTGCTGTACCTGCCCTGGGAGTGTTTGACGGGACAGTGTAGAGGGAGCTTTACTCTGTATCTAACCCTGTGCTGTACCTGCCCTGGGAGTGTTTGACGGGACTGACGCTGGATTATTTTGCCTTTACCAGCCATGACCTGATGCAGCTGTGCTGGGAGCAGAACCCGAAGTCCCGGGCCACCTTTAGCCAGATCCTCGAGCGGACGACCGACGCGATGCGGCCCAACTTCCGCGAGGTCTCCTTCTTCTACGGCCGGGGGGCCGCGGGACTGCCGGCGGACACGGGCTCCTCTCCATCCTCGCGCCCCCGGAGTCCCCCCAACGGGCCCAGGCCCTTCGCCGAGCGTTGCCAGGGCGACCGGCTGGGCTACTGCCACCTGAACGGGACGGTGGGGGGCCTGGGAATGGCGGTGTCGCCGGCGGCCGAGGACAGTCTCTAGTGCGTGAGCGGGCGCCGGATCCCGTCCGCTTTTCCCCCCCTCCTTTTCGCCAGCTCGCCTCCTGATCGGGGGGATCGTGGGGCGGCCTCCCATTCCCCGGATTTCCTGGTTGTTGATCTGTCGGCGCCGCGGATTTCAGTTTTGCCGGTCGGGACACCAGGAAACGAAGTTTTAAAATCCGCCTCGTTCTGCCATCGGCTTTTCACGGGTTTGTTTGAGAATCACGGCGCGCGAATAAATCATTTCTGATGCCGACGGCGGGTCTGCTCTCGTTATTTACCCCTCAGTACTGCCCCTCCGACAGTGCGGCGCTCCCTCAGTACTGCCCCTCCGACAGTGCGGCGCTCCCTCAGTACTGCCCCTCCGACAGTGCGGCGCTCCCTTAGTACTGCCCCTCCGACAGTCCGGCGCTCCCTTAGTACTGCCCCTCCGACAGTGCGGCGCTCCCTCAGTACTGCCCCTCCAACAGTGCGGCGCTCCCTCAGTACTGCCCCTCCGACAGTGCGGCACTCCCTCAGTACCGCCCCTCCGACAGTTTTGCGCTCCCTCAGTACTGCCCCTCCGACAGTGCGGCACTCCCTCAGTACCGCCCCTCCGACAGTTTTGCGCTCCCTCAGTACTGCCCCTCCGACAGTGCGGCGCTCCCTCAGTACCGCCCCTCCGACAGTTTTGCGCTCCCTCAGTACTGCCCCTCCGACAGTGCGGCACTCCCTCTGTACCGCCCCTCCGACAGTTTTGCGCTCCCTCAGTACTGCCCCTCCGACAGTGCGGCGCTCCCTCAGTACCGCCCCTCCGACAGTTTTGCGCTCCCTCAGTACTGACCCTCCGACAGTGCGGCGCTCCCTCAGTACTGTCCCTCCGACAGTGCGGCGCTCCCTCAGTACCACCCCTCCGACAGTGCGGGGCTCCCTCAGTACTGCCTCTCCGACAGTGCGCCACTCCCTTAGTACCGCCCCTCCGACAAATTGTCTGCCGTGTTTCCTACATTACAACAGTGACCACACTTCAAAAAAAGTACTTCATTGGCTGTAAAGCGCTTTGGGACGTCCGTTGGTCGTGAAGGGCGCTGGAGAAATGCGAGTCTGTTCTTTCACGGTCTGAGCAGGAGGCGATACAATTGTTGTCTGATTGGGGTGCGCGCTGAAACAACGGACAGAGGGAGTCACTCCCAAAATTATGCTGCAATTAAAAACAGCGACAGGCATCTCTGGGGTGGACGTTGCGGCTGATGTCCACTAGATGGCGGTGCCCACCAAGGTTAGGGTGCAAGAAACACTTTAGTGTCTGTACGAGAATATCTCACGCTATTTCACAACAGGGAGAACGAGGATACTGGGCACAGAGGTGAGGAACTAATTGGGGGTGACTGGGAGGCTTGCTTTTGGAAGAAGGCGTACAAGTGGCGAGGGTCGGCGGTCTAGGGAGGGAGCTGGATTTTCCACTCTCCCACCTTCCACGCTCCGTAACCATCAACTCCTCTTAAACTCTGCTGCCCCCGTGTCCTAACTCGCACCGAGTCCCGTTCACCCATCACCAACTGTGCTCGCTGACCTACATTGGCTCCCGGTCCGGCAACGCCTCGATTTTAAAATTCACATCCTTGTTTTCGAATCCATGGCCTCGCCCCCTCCCTATATCTCTGTAACCTCCTCCAGCCCTGCAACCCTCCGAGATCTCTGCGCTCCTCTAATTCTGACCTCTTGCGCATCCCCCCGATTTCCATCGCTCCACCATTGGCGGCCGTGCCTTCAGCCGCCTGGGTCCCTAAGCTCTGGAATTCCCTCCCTAAACCTCTCCGCCTCTCTCTCCTCCTTTAAGACGCTCCTTAAAAACCGACCTCTTTGACTGGGATCTTCCTGCTCTGTGTGCGGTGCTGTTACACACTGAGGCACATTTTGCCTCGTCGAATGAAGATATCATCTCGGTGAGGACAAGGGGTGGGAAGGAGACACTGACTGCCCCCCGGGGAGGGTTAGCATCTGTGCTGGGATTCTGCGCTCCCAGGACCCACATTAACAGGCCTCAGAAAAGGCAGCAAACCGCCCCCCCCCACCGGGGTGGGGGGGAGCCCAGTCCGGTGAGTGAGTCGCGCCAAAGAGCAGAATTGATCCTCCAGTAAATGGCATTCACTCAGGATAACCTTCCTGTCTTGGAGAACGGTTCATTATTGAACAGTGTAACAACACGACTCCAAGCGGACCAGGTTTCCGTAGGGTTCCAGCGCTTTAAATATAACGCAAAAAAAAAGATTGTGGGGCTAATTTTATCTTAACCCGCCCGTCGGGCAACTGAGAGGTTCGGGTGCAACAGCAACTTGTATTTATCCAGCGCCTTTAACGTAGTAAAACGTCCCAGGGCGCTTCACAGGAGCGTAAATCAGACAAAATTTGACACCGAGCCACATAAGGAGATATTAGGACAGGCGACCAAAAGCTTGGTCAAAGAGGTCGGTTTTAAGGAGCGTCTTAAAGGCGGAGAGAGAGGCGGAGAGGTTTAGGGAGGGAATTCCAGAGCTCGGGGCCCAGGCGGCTGAAGGCACAGCCGCCAATGGTGGAGCGATGGAAATCGGGGGATGCGCAAGAGGCCAGAATCGGAGGAGCTCAGAGATCTGGGAGAGTCGTAGGGGCTGGAGGAGGTTACAGAGATAGGGAGGGGGGGCGAGGAGGTCATGGAGGGCTTTGAACACGAGGATGAGAATTTTAAATCCGAGGCGTTGCCGGACCGGGAGCCAATGTAGGTCAGCGAGCAACAGGGTGTGATGGGTGAACGGGACTCGGTGCGGGTTAGAAGATGGGACAGGAGAGCACTGGAATATTCGGAGTCTGTGGAGAGTAACAGTGGGCGATGTTCCACTGACGATCCGGTGGGCTTCCCCCCCTCAGCGAGCCCCTTAAGTATCTTTGCAATTGGTGCCTGGCTATTTGACCATGGGGGCTTCACGGCCCAGCTCAATCCTGCCCTTCAGTCATCGCACTCGCGTGTCACAGGAGTGTGATCTGTATCAGAAACCCGAGCTGACTGTACTCTCCATAACCCAGGGGCACTGTGCTCAGTGGTACCCCAGTGAGAGTCAGTGTGTGTGGAACCCGTACTCCAGTGAGAGTCAGTGTGTGTGGAACCCGTACCCCAGTGAGAGTCAGTGTCTGTGGAACCTGTACCCCAGTGAGAGTCAGTGTGTGTGGAACCCGTACCCCAGTGAGAGTCAGTGTGTGTGGAACCCATACCCCAGTGAGAGTCAGTGTCTGTGGAACTGTACCCCAGTGAGAATCAGTGTCTGTGGAACCCGTACCCCAGTGAGAGTCAGTGTGTGTGGAACCCGTACCCCAGTGAGAGTCAGTGTGTGTGGAACCCGTACCCCAGTGAGAGTCAGTGTCTGTGGAACTGTACCCCAGTGAGAGTCAGTGTGTGTGGAACTGTACCCCAGTGAGAGTCAGTGTCTGTGGAACCCGTACCTCAGTGAGAGTCAGTGTGTGTGGAACCTGTACCCCAGTGAGAGTCAGTGTGTGTGGAACCCGTACCCCAGTGTGAGTCAGTGTGTGTGGAACCCGTACCCCAGTGAGAGTCAGTGTGTGTGGAACCCGTACCCTAGTGAGAGTCAGTGTCTGTGGAACCCGTACCCCAGTGAGAGTCAGTGTCTGTGGAACCTGTACCCCAGTGAGAGTCAGTGTCTGTGGAACCCGTACCCCAGTGAGAGTCAGTGTGTGTGGAACCCGTACCCCAGTGAGAGTCAGTGTCTGTGGAACCCGTACCCCAGTGAGAGTCAGTGTCTGTGGAACCCGTACCCCAGTGAGAGTCAGTGTCTGTGGAACCCGAACCCCAGTGAGAGTCAGCACCTTCAGGAGAGGAGGGGACCCGTACCCCAGTGAGAGTCAGCACCTTCAGGAGAGGAGGGGACCCGTACCCCAGTGAGAGTCAGCACCTTCAGGAGAGGAGGGGACCCGTACCCCAGTGAGAGTCAGCACCTTCAGGAGAGGAGGGGACCCGTACCCCAGTGAGAGTCAGCACCTTCAGGAGAGGAGGGGACCCGTACCCCAGTGAGAGTCAGCACCTTCAGGAGAGGAGGAGACCCGTACCCCAATGAGAGTGAGCACCTTCAGGAGAGGAGGGGACTTGTACCCCAGTGAGAGTCAGCACCTTCAGAAGAGGAATTAACAAAGGCTAAAGTTCCTCGTCACAGTAAGATATAAACAGACGGGTTCTGGGCCCAAGTGAGGGAGACGATATAATCTGAGTTAGTGCTCAGAATGTGAATGGTCGCTCGTGCGGAGGGGAAGATCCTATTTCCTTCTTTTTCCTGAGCTAAGGAGAAATTCTCTCGCTGCTGACCGAGCCTGATTCATTGACTCTTTCAATTTTCACACTTGACATCCTGTGAGCCGGCTAAGAGCATCGTAAACCTGCTTGTGCTGTCGCTGTCCATTGTGTTAGTCTCACCACAAGACGGCTCCTAATGATGCATTAGCAGCTGCAACAGGAGGCGGGGAGCGCAGTTTTCTTTTTATTAAAGATGTGTATCAGTGGCCGCTCCCTCGCACGCTAAGGCTCCAATTGGGGGAAGGGGCACCGTCAGGCTTATGGGCCCTGCCCGATCCGGCCTCGCCCAAATCCGATTTCTGCAGCTGCGCCGCGGTTAGAACATAAGAATATAAGAATTAGGAGCAGGAGTCGGCCATTCGGCCCCTCGAGCCTGCTCCACCATTCAATGAGATCATGGCTGATCTTCGACCTCAACTCCACTTTCCTGCCCGATGCCTTGATTCCCTTAATATTCAAAAATCTATTGATCTCAGCCTTGAATATACTCAACGACTGAGCCTCCACAGCCCTCTGGGGTAGAGAATTCCAAAGATTCACCACCCTCTTGAGTGAAGAAATTCCTCCTCATCTCAGTCCTCAATGGCCGACCCCTTATCCTGAGACTGTGACCCCTGGTTCTAGACTCTCCAGCCAGGGGGAAACAGCCTCCCTGCCTTCTGAAACAACAGATCCCCCGTTAAAGGGTCGGGAGTTGCCAGGAAGGGACTGAGGTTCGGAGGGAAGGGTAGGGAGGAAGCCAAAAGATTCAGGAGATCAGGCAAGGTCAACGTCAGCTCCTGTACATGTACAGTACACACAGTGGGTAAAAGGGAATGATTCACTCCCGTCTGGGGCTGTACGGCCCGTGTGTGTGTCTCAGTGTCAGCTCCTGTACATGTACAGTACACACAGCGGGTAAAAGGGAACGATTCACTCCCGTCTGGGACTGTACGGCCCGTGTGTGTGTCTCAGTGTCAGCTCCTGTACATGTACAGTACACACAGCGGGTAAAAGGGAACGATTCACTCCCGTCTGGGACTGTACGGCCCGTGTGTGTGTCTCAGTGTCCCGTGTGTGTGTCTCAGTGTCAGCTCCTGTACAGGTACAGTACACACAGTGGGTAAAAGGGAACGATTCACTCCCGTCTGGTACTGTACAGCCCGTGTGTGTGTCTCAGTGTCAGCTCCTGTACATGTACAGTACACACAGTGGGTAACAGGGAACGATTCACTCCCGTCTGGGACTGTACGGCCCGTGTGTGTGTGTCTCAGTGTCGGCTCCTGTACACGTACAGCACACACAGCCGGTAAAAGGGAACGATTCACTCCCCGTCTGGGACTGTACGGCCCGTGTGTGTCTCAGTGTCAGCTCCTGTACATGTACAGTACACAGAGTGGGTAAAAGGGAACGATTCACTCCCGTCTGGGACTGTACGGCCCGTGTGTGTGTGTCTCAGTGAATATCGAAGGTTGCTGATGGATCAGGTATCTTGTTTGACAAATCCTCATCATCTTGTCAATGTAAACATAGAGAGAATGAGATTGGAGGTCTGGGAGAGAGGGGGATTAAATATTGAAAGGGAGGCGTCCCTCTAGGGGACTGCAGTAATGAAGAAGTGCGTAATCTCAGCTCTGCACACAGACGTTTATATTTTAGTACCCTAGCACACATGATAATGGTCAGGGGTCATTTTAATTGGCAAGGGGCTATTTAAAAACTTGACTGATGCTCTACTCTAAAAACACATTTTAAAAACAGCGTAAAAAATGAACACAACTCCTCGCAGCCTCTCTCTAATTGATCGATCTCGCTGCATGCAGGGAGAGCGTATCCTCCGCAGCTCCAACTGAGCCGTCTCTGCCTCTACCCTTCCCCGTCTCCGGAGCTCTCTGTCCCCCCGCCCGCTCTCGCACTCCCTGCCTCCTCTCCCCAACGCTCGGGAGTCTCCGGAGGGGGGGGGGGGGGGGGTACGAGGAGGCCCTGCCATCATCGTGCCACCCCTCGCACTTCTCGCACACCAGCCAGCCCGCAACGGCCCTCGTCCTGCTGGGGCGCTCTTCACAGAACGACACGGACATACGAATTGGAAGCAGGAGGAGGCCGCTCGGCCCCTCGAGCCTGCTCCGCCATTCAATAAGATCGTGGCTGATCCGATTACCCCACATTCCCGCCTACCTCCGATAACCTTTCACCCCCCCTTGCTCACCAAGAATCGATCGACCTCGGCCTTAAGAATATTCAAAGACTCTGCTTCCACCGCCCTCTGAGGAAGAGAGTTCCAAAGACTCACCACCCTCTGTGAGAAAACATTTCTCCTCATCTCCGTCTTAAATGGGCGACCCCTTATTTTTAAACAGTGACACTGACGCAAGAAAACTATTAGGCACTTGGTCTAAGCGTTAAACAAAGCTTTAATCAACTGTTTTCCAACATGGAGATCGAGTTGTGTCCTTCATTAGTTCCTGTTGAGGAATGTCCCCAGCAAGCTGGGCCCATGCCCAAGTATTTATACTCTCCCTGGACAGCACCACCCACAGGCCGCCCAGTATTACTTCATACAAGATTCATGTCAGACCCCTAGTTCTAGATTCTCCCCCAAGAGGAAACATCCTCTCCACATCCACCCTTGTCCAGACCACTCAGCACAGGAGAGGCCATTCGGCCCATCGTGCCTGTGCCGGCTCTTTGAACGAGCTCTCCGATTAGTCCCACTCCCCCCCCTGCTCTTTTCCCACAGCCCTGTTAATCTTCCCCTTCAAGTATTTATCCAATTCCCTTTTGAAAGTTGCTATTGAATCTGCTTCCACCGCCCTTTCAGGCAGCGCGTTTCAGATCACAACTCGCTGCGTAAAAAAAAATCTCCTCATCTCCCCCTCTGGTTCTTTTGCCAATTATCTTAAATCTGTGTCCTCTGGTTACTCACCCTCCTGCCACTGGAAACCGTTTCTCCTTATTTACTCTATCAAAACGCTTCATGATTTTGAACGCCTCGATTAAATTTCCTCTTAACCTTCTCTGCTCCAAGGAGAACAATCCCAGCTTCTCCAGACTCTCCACATCACTGAAGTCCCTCATCCCCTGGTACCATTCTGGTAAAGCGATAGCAAAATACTGCGGATGCTGGAAGTCCGAAATAACAACAGAAAACGCTGGGAAAACTGAGCAGGCCAGGCAGCATCCGTGGAGAGAGAGACAGAGTTAACGTTTCAGGTCGAAGACCTTTCATCAGAACTGGAAAAAAGCAGGAAATGAAATAGATTTAAAGCAAGGATAAAGCTGGGAAAAGGGGGAGGGGATGAGAGAACAAAAGGGGAGGTCAGTGGTGGGATAGAAAGCAGGAGAGATTAAGAGACATTGAGAGATAATCAAGGCAAGAGGAGGTGTTAATGTGACAGGTTGAGGCTCGATGAAGTGTGAAATACACTGGCAGAATGAAGGACAGCTGCCAGCTTCTGGGAGGGACAAAAAAGGCCAAACAAAAGGGTGGATGAAAAAATAAAATAAAAAAATATAAATATATGATCGGGGCCGAGGTTATGATCTGAAATTGTTGAACTCGATGTTGAGTCCAGAGGGCTGTAGGGTGCCTAATCAAAAGATGAGGTGCTGTTCCTCGAACTTACGCTGCGCTTCCGCGGAACAGTGTAATAGGCCGAGGACGGCGAGGTCAGAGTGGGAGTGGAGCGGAGAATTAAAGTGACAGGCCACCGGGAGCTCGGGGTCCCCCTTACGGACTGAATGGAGGCGTTCCGCAAAGCGGTCACACAATCTGGTGAATCTCCCTCCGCACCCTCTCCAAGGCCTTGACATCCTTCCTAAAGTGCGGTGCCCAGAACTTGGCCACAAGACTCCGGCTGGGGCCTAACCAGTGTTTGAGAAAAGTTGACCGTAACTTCCTTGCTTTTGTATTCTGTTCCTCTTCTGGTAAAGCCCAGGATGCTGCGATCTTATTGAATAGCCTCATCGACTTGTCCTGCTAAGCCCGCTTTGCTCCGATCTAACGGCACTTTGTACAGAACACGTTAACATCGCACAGAGAAGGTTAAGGGGAGATTTAATCGAGGCGTTCAAAATTATGAAGCGTTTTGATCGAGTAAATAAGGAGAAGTTGTTTCCACTGGCAGGGGGGTCGGTAACCAGAGGACACAGATTTAAGATAATTGGCAAAAGAACCAGAGGGGAAGATGAGGAGTCATCGAGTTATACAGCACAGAAAGAGGCCCTTCGGCCCATCGTGTCCGCGCCGGCCATCAAGCCCTGTCTATTCTAATCCCATTTTCCAGCACTTGGTCCGTAGCCTTGTCTGCTATGGCGTTTCAAGTGCTCATCTAAATGCTTCTTGAATGTTGTGAGGGTTCCTGCCTCTACCACCCTTTCAGGCAGTGAGTTCCAGATTCCAACCACCCTCTGGGTGAAAAAGTTTTTCCTCAAATCCCCTCTAAACCTCCTGCCCCTTACCTTGAAACTATGCCCCCTCGTTATTGACCCCTCTACTAAGGGGGAAAAGTTCCTTTCTATCTATCCTATCTACGCCCCTCAGAATTTTGTACACCTCAATCAGGACCCCCCTCAGCCTTCTCTGCTCCAAGGAAAACAACCCCAGCCTGTCCAGTCTCTCTTCATAGCTGAAGCGCTCCAGCCCAGGTAACATCCTGGTGAATCTCCTCTGCACCCTCCCCAATGCAATCACATCCTTCCTATAGTGTGGCGACCAGAACTGCACACAGTATTCCAGCTGTGGCCTGACTAGCGTTTCGTACAGGAGAATTAGTTTAACGCAGTGATCTGGAACGCGCGGCCTGAAAGGGCGGTGGGAAGCAGATTCAATAGTAACTTTCGAAAAGGGTGAAATTGGATAAATACTGGAAGACTGGTCGACCCAGGCAGAGCCCCCTGGCAAAGGCGAGAGGTTCGTGCTGACACCTCTCGGCCCGGCGAAGCCTCACGCGTCAGGACATCGAAGGGGGAGCCCGATTGAAAGCTAACTCCAGCCGGCCTCGCCCAGTAAGTGCCTGAAATGTACGTTAATTACTGGGCCTGAAAGTCCATTAGAGCGTCCCAGAGGGACCCCCCTGCACTCCACTTATCTGGGGGATTAATGGCAGTTTCGGAGCATTGTTACATCGATCGAGAAGAGAAGTGAGAGATTGACTGCAAACCCAGCTTCATTATCGGCCTCCCTCGCCCAGCTCCCTTCCCCTTCACAAAAAGCGCCGACTCTCGCTGGGGCACAGCTTCCACTGGCGCTAGCTGCCCGACCGTGTCGCATGCCAGTGGCCTTCCTATATCAGTGAGCCTAGACACAAACATAGAAACATAGAAGATGGGAGCAGGAGTAGGCCATTCGGCCCCTCGAGCCTGCTCCGCCATTTAATGAGATCATGGCTGATCATCCAAACTCAGTACCCTGTACCTGCCTTCTCCCCATATCCCTTGATACCTTTATCTTTAAGAAATATATCTAACTCCTTCTTGAATATATTTAATGAATTGGCCTCAACTACCTTCTGTGGTAGAGAATTCCACAGGTTCACCACTCTCTGGGTGAAGAAATTCTTCCTCATTTCTGTCCTAAATGGCTTACCCCTTATCCTTAGACTATGACCCCTGGTTCTGGACTCTCCGACCATCGGGAACATTCTTCCTGCATCTAGTTTGTCCAGACCTGTCAGAATTTTATATGTTTCGATGAGATCCCCTCTCATTCTTCTATACTCCAGCGAGTATAAGCCCAATCGACCCAATCTCTCCTCATATGTCATTCCTGCCATCCCAGGTATCAGCCTGGTGAGTCTTCGCTGAACTCCTTCCATGGCAAGAACATCCTTCCTCAGATAAGGTGACCAAAACTGCACACAGTACTCAAGGTGTGGTCTCACCAAGGCCCTGTACAACTGCAGCAGGACATCCCTGTTCCTATACTCAAACCCTCTCGCTATGAAGGCCAACATACCATTTGCCTTCTTCACCGCCTGCTGCACCTGCATGCTTACCTTCAGCGACTGGTGCACAAGGACACCCAGGTCTCGTTGCACTTCCCCTTCTCCCAATCTATTGCCATTCAGATAATAGTCTGCCTTTCTGTTTTTGACACCAAAGTGGATAACCTCGCACTTATCCATGTTATATTGCATCTGCCACGCTTCTGCCCACTCACCCAACCTGTCCAAATCATCCTGGAGTTTCTCGGTAGCCTCCTCGCAGCACACACTCCCACCCAGTTTTGTGTCATCTGTAAACTTGGAGATATTACCCAGTGGGTTGAGGCTCAAGTACCCGATGGACTGGTGACCCAGACAGCCATTGGGCTGGAGACCCAGACAGCCATTGGGCTGTACACGAATTGCTGAAACTTAACATGCAGGTTACAGCAAGCAATTAGGAAAGCGAATGGTATGTTGGCCTTTATTACAAGAAGATTTGAGTATAAGAGTAAAGACGTCTTACTGCAATTATGTAGGGCCCTGGTGAGACCACACCTGGGGTATTGTGTACAGTTTTGGTCTCCTTACCTAAGGAAAGATATACTTGCCATAGAGGGAGTGCAGCGAAGATTCACCAGACTGATTCCTGGGATGGGGGGTTTGTCCTATGAGGAGAGATTGAGTAGACTAGGCCTATATTCTCTAGAGTTTAGAAGAAAGAGAGGTGATCTCATTATAACATACAAAATTCTGACAGGGCTTGACAGGGTAGATGCAGGGAGGATGTTTCCCCTGGCTGGACAGTCTAGAACCAGGGGTCACAGTCTCAGAATAAGGGGTCAGCCATTGAGGACTGAGATGAGGAGGAATTTCTTCACTCAGAGGGTGGTGAATCTTTGGAATTCTCTACCCCAGAGGGCTGTGGAGGCTCAGTCGTTGAGTATATTCAAGACAGAATTTTGGATATTAAGGAATCGAGGGATATGGAGATCGGGCGGGAAAGTGGAGTTGAGGTTGATGATCAGCCATGATCTCATTGAATGGCGGAGCAGGCTCGAGGGGCCGAATGGCCGACTCCTGCTCCTAATTCTTATGTTCTGATGAGTCTCAGATAGCCAATGGGCCGCGGCAAGTCAGATATGCAGCAAGTGAGAGACCTCAATAGTTGAGTCTGCGAGCCCGTACCCAGCGGTTTGGAGAGGCACACACCACGACTCTCCTGGCAGGAGGAAGGTACTTTAATTGAAGCAGTGCATGCAATGGGAAGGAGCAACAGGGCTCATGTCATACGTGGACTGTCTCGATGATGGGAAACCAGCCGGTAAAGTTCCTCTGATGAGCAGTTCGAGAGGTCGACGCCACCTCAGGCACCAAGGTCCATTTCGTTGAGTTTTTAAGATAGTGGTCAGAAAATGACGGTGGAAGAAGCATTAAACTCGATGGAACTGAAGGATAATAATTGGGAAACATATTAATGGTGCATATATTAAACTTACTTATATACTTATATACAGTTAGATAGGCTGCCTGCAAATCTGCAAGGACTTGGAACTAATTACAATGAATGAGGAGACAAAAGATTCTTTCGCAAGAACGTGGGTCCGGGATCTGGGCGCAGGAGGCAGCTCAGTGTGTCTCTTGCCTCTGGGGACGCAGACGTTCCCCCCCCATCAAGGGTGTCACTGCAACACGTCGAGGTAGACGGGGGGGGATTTGACCAGGTGCTGCAGGCGGCTGTGGATTTCCTTGATGTTCAGTCGTTGCTGGGGGTCCCTGAGCCAGCAGCCCTGCATGATGTCGTACAGCTCCCTGGGACAGGTCCTCGGGCACTCCAGCTCGCGGCCCTGCGTGATGCACTCGATGGCCTGCGGGGCACACAACGGCAGGGATTAAAGGGGCTGCATTTTGTCTTGGGGTCGGGTTGGGGTCGTGTTACCCGCATTTCGTGTTGCCCCCCCCCCACCCCCGACTCCAGATTAATGTGGATGAATGATGCAATTTTCACTTCATTGGGCAATTGAGTTCCAGCATGTGGGAACCCATGACCCAATTAGTGGTTTCAGGCTGAAAGTCGCCTCTGATGATGTCATCATTGCAGGTCAGAGACTGACTGCCTGGTCTCAGAGACTGCCTGGCCTTTGCTGTGAGAGGACTTGGATACAAAATGAGCAGCATCTCAGAGAGAGAGAGAGAGAGAGAGAGAGAGAGAGAGATAGAGACAGACACAGACACAGACAGAGAGACAGACAGAGAGAGAGACAGAGACAGAGACAGAGAGAGAGACAGAGAGAGACAGAGACAGAGACAGAGACAGAGAGAGAGACAGAGACAGAGAGAGAGACAGAGAAAGAGAGACACAGAGAGAGAGAGACAGAGAGATATGGACAGAGAGAGAGAGAGAGAGAGAGAGAGAGACAGAGAGAGAGAGAGACAGAGAGAGAGAGACAGAGAGAGAGAGAGAGACAGAGAGAGAGAGAGAGACAGAGAGAGAGAGAGAGAGACAGAGAGAGAGAGAGAGAGACAGAGAGAGAGAGAGAGACAGAGAGAGAGAGAGAGACAGAGAGAGAGAGAGACAGAGAGAGAGAGAGAGACAGAGACAGAGAGAGAGAGAGAGACAGAGACAGAGAGAGACAGAGACAGAGACAGAGACAGAGACAGAGACAGAGACAGAGAGAGAGAGAGAGAGAATTTTTTTGCAACCAAGTCCTCCCAGGCAGTCTCTGAAGACATTCAATGCAGCAGCATCAGAGGCGACTTTCAGACCTAATACTACTACTACCTTCATCACATCTCCGTTGTAATAGTGGACCTGCAGCTGATAGTCAGCTATCCACTTGTGCTCCCGCCAGGTTTCACTGGCGTGTTTCACATCAGGCGTACTTCACGTCGGAAAAGGGTTAAACTAGCTAAAACGTTTCAAAATGGCATTACAGAGCCAATTTTGGGCTTGTTAAGGGCTTTAATGGCCTCTCCCGCCTCTTGGAGGCGGGGCGGAGTCGGGAACCCCGCGACTGATTTTGTCAAAATTGCGTGGAGGCGGAATGGAGTCGGGACCCCCGAATCTGCAACTTTAACCCCCCACACGCCTCCAAACCCGACTCCACGGGTCATTGAAAATCCAGCCCTTGGACTCTCCACACCCACCCACCCATCCCCCCTACAATTTATTTCCCCTCCTGGGGCATTGGCTGCCCTGTGGGACCTCAGCCCAAGTGGACATCCTACAGCAGTCGGCTGAGATCCAGATACCCAATGGGTTGGCATAACCCTTGCTCACTGGGTAGACGCCCAGATACCCAATGGGTTAACGCAACAGGTACCCGATGTGATGGGAGACCCAGACAGCCAACACACGCACCAACCGCGCTCTGGTACCTCACCCAAGGGACCCCGGACAGTGCCAGGGAGATGTTCCACTTCCTTCATCGTGGCTATTCAACCACGGCGTGCCTCACATCCAAGCCCGACGCCCCACCGTCTCCACCTGCCGTCCGCGCGCACGTGTTCCGGCTAGCAATCGAGAGGAGTAAATCCCGCTTCAGTGGTTACCGAGCTGGCTCCCCCAATCTGCTCGCTTAGCCCCAGACCAAGGGCTGGTTCCCTGGGACCACCTGGTCTGAACGGATCAGTGCCCAGCTAGGCTACCGGTGAGCTCCTGTCAGACTGTTTTGGTGTTTGACGATTTATGAAATGATTTGAAATCTTGTGACATCTGCCCACCATTGGATTAAGATTTCAGGTTTGCATCTGTACTTATGTTTATCATATTCCATGGACCTACCACCCTCTGAGTGAAGTAGTTCCTCCTCATCTCAGTTTTGAAAGAGCAGCCCCTTATTCTAAGACTATGTCCCCTAGTTCTCGTCTCACCCGTCATCGGGAACATCCTCCCCGCATCCACCCGATCCAACCCCTTCACAATCTTATATGTTTCAATAAGATCGCCTCTCATTCTTCTGAACTCCAATGAGTAGAGTCCCAATCTACCCAACCTCTCCTCATATGACCACCCCCTCATCCCCGGGATTAACCGAGTGAACCTTTTTTGCACTGCCTCGAGAGCAAGGATGTCTTTCCTTAAGTAAGGACACCAAAACTGTATGCAGTATTCCAGGTGCGGTCTCACCAATACCTTGTACAACTGAAGCAATACCTCCCTATTTTTATATTCTATCCCCCTAGCAATGAAAGCCAACATTCCATTTGCCTTCTTAATCACTTGCTGCACCTGCATACTAACCTTTTGAGTTTCGTGCACCAGGACCCCCAGATCCCTTTGCACTTCAGTACTCTCCAGTTTCTTGCCATTAAGATAATAAATTGCTCTAGGATTTTTCCTGCCAAAGTGCATCACCTCACACTTTCCAGTGTTGTATTCCATCTGCCAAATCTCTGCCCACTTACTTAGCCTGTCTATGTCCCCTTGCAGGTTTTTTATGTCCTCCTCACTCACTACTTTCCCTCCCATCTTAGTATCATCTGCAAATTTTGATATGTTACACTTGGTCCCTTCCTCCAAATCGTTAATATAGATTGTAAAGAGTTGGGGACCCAGCACTGACCCCTGTGGAACACCACTAGTTACTGATTGCCAGTCTGAGAATGAACCATTTATCCCAACTCTTTGCTTTCTGTTAGATAGCCAATCCTCTATCCATGCCAGAATATTACCCCCAATCCCGTGATTTTTTACCTTAAGCAATAATCTTTTGTGTGGCACCTTGTCAAATGCCTTTTGGAAGTCTAAATACACTACGTCCACTGGTTCCCCTTTATCCACTCTATATGTTACTTCCTCAAAGAACTCCAGCAAATTTGTCAAACATGACTTCCCCTTCGTAAAACCATGCTGACTTTGTCCTATTAAATTATGATTATCCAAATGTCCTGTTACTGTTTCCTTAATAATGGACTCCAAAATTTTACCTACCACAGATGTTAGGCTAACCGGTCTATAGTTACCAGCCTTCTGTCTACTGCCCTTTTTAAATAAGGGTGTTACATTAGCAGTTTTCCAGTCTGCCGGGACCTTAGCGGAATCCAGGGAGTTTTGAAAAATTATTACCAATGCATCTACAATCCCTACCGCCACTTCCTTCAAGACTCTAGGATGTAAGCCATCAGGTCCAGGTGATTTATCCGCCTTGAGTCCCATTATTTTACCGAGTACCACTTCCTTAGTGATTTTGATCGTGTTTAGCTCCTCTCCCCCTATAGCCCCCTGTTTGTCCAGTGTTGGGATATTCTTAGTGTCCTCTACTGTCGTTCATGGGATGTGGGCAAGGCCGGCATTTATTGCCCCATCCCTAGTCGCCCCTTGAGAAGGTGGTGGTGAGCCGCCTTCTTGAACCGCTGCAGTCCGTGTGGTGAAGGTGCTCCCACAGTGCTGTTAGGGAGGGAGTTCCAGGATTTTGACCCAGCGACGATGAAGGAACGGCCCGATATATTTCCAAGTCAGGATGGTGTGTGTGACTCGGAGGGGAACTTGGAGGTGGTGGTGTTCCCATGCGCCTGCTGCCCTTGTCCTTCTAGGTGGAAGAGGTCGCGGGTTTGGGAGGTGCTGCTGAAGAAGCCTTGGCGAGTTGCTGCAGTGCATCTTGTAGATGGTGCACACTGCAGCCACGGTGCGCCGGTGGTGGACGGGAGTGAATGTTTAAGGTGGTGGATGGGGTGCCAATCAAACGGGCTGCTTTTTCCTGGATGGTGTCGAGCTTCTTGAGTGTTGTTGGAGCTGCAACTCATCCAGGCAAGTCAGGGGGCAGGCTGTATCGGCTTTCCATTGCAATCCACCGCCGCTCAATAATGGCTAGTGGAAAGGTCCCCTGCTCCAATGTGATTATCCCTCACGAGATAAGCTCCGCAAAAATCCGAGTAAATTAAAGAGGGATTTCACTCAGTGAATGGAGCCTGGGAACGTTAATCGGGCTGTGATCTCCGAGCTGCTCAGGCCGTTTCACTGGCTCGGGTTTCAGTGTTGATGGTTCGATGGCGGCTCCATTGCTTCAGTAAAACTAGTCTATGGGAATCGGGGGGGAAAACTCTCCACTGGCTGGAGTCGTACCTAGTACAAAGGAAGATGGTTGTGGTGGTTGAAGGTCAATCATCACAGCCCCAGGACATCGCTGCAGGAGTTCCTCAGGGCAGTGTCCTAGGCCCAACCATCTTCAGCTGCTTCATCAATGACCTTCTCTCCAACATAAGGTCAGAAATGGGGATGTTCGCTGACGACTGCACAGTGTTCAGCGCCATTCACAACTCCTCAGATAATGAAGCAGTCCATGCCCGCATGCAACAAGACCTGGACGACATTCAGGCTTGGGCTGATAACATTCGCGCCATACAAGTGCCAGGCAATGACTATATCCAACAAGCGAGAGTCTAAACACCACCCCTTGACATTCAATGACATTACCATCACTGAATCCCCCACCATCAACATCCTGGGGGTCACCATTGACCAGAAACTTAACTGAACCAGCCACATAAATACTGTGGCAACAAGAGCAGGACAGAGGCTGGGTATTCTGCGGTGAGTGTCTCACCTCCTGACTCCCCAAAGCCTTTCCACCATCTACAAGGCACAAGTCAGGAGTGTGATGGAATACTCTCCACTTGCCTGGATGAGCGCAGCTCCAACAACACTCGAGAAGCTCGACACCATCCAGGACAAAGCAGCTCACTTGACTGGCACCCCATCCACCACCTTAAACATTCACTCCCTCCACCACCGGCGCACCGTGGCTGCAGTGTGTACCATCTACAAGATGCACTGCAGCAACTCGCCAAGGCTTCTTCGGCAGCACCTCCCAAACCCGTGACCTCTTCCACCTAGAAGGACAAGGGCAGCAGGCGCCTGGGAACACCACCACCTCCAAGTTCCCCTCCAAGTCACACACCATCCCGACTTGGAAATATATCGGCCGTTCCTTCATCGTCGCTGGGTCAAAATCCTGGAACTCCCTCCCTAACAGCACTGTGGGAGCACCTTCACCACACGGACTGCAGCGGTTCAAGAAGGCGGCTCACCACCAACTTCTCGAGGGGCAACTAGGGATGGGCAATAAATGCTGGCCTTGCCAGCGATGCTCACATCCCATAAAAACGAATTTTTAAAAAGTGCGCCCCATCCGTTTCGTGAAATGGAAGTGCGGCGGTTTGATACGGATCAGCGGGGGGAGCTGGTAGCAGCGAGAGAAGGAGAGGAGCGTTCAGCCTGAACTATCGGCACCGAGCAATGCCAGAGGGAGGGGAGAAGGAGGGAAAGCAGGAGAGGGAGAATGAGGGCGAGCGAGAGAGAAAGACAGGGAGACCTCGAGAGAGAGAGAGAGAGAGAGAGAGGGCGAGGAAGAGATAGAAAGACAGGGAGACCTCGAGAGAGAGAGAGAGAGAGAGAGAGAGAGGGCGAGGAAGAGATAGAAAGAAAGGGAGACCTTGAGAGAGAGAGAGAGAGGGCAAGGAAGAGATAGAAAGAAAGGGAAGAAGGAAAGGATAGAAAGAGGAGGGAGAGAAGGAGACGGAGAAAAGAAACACGAGAGAGGCAGAAAGAAAAATGAGAAAGGAGAGAGAGAGAGAAGGACTGATTTTTATGGACACCTTATTCCATTTCTCAGACAGTCCTGGTGCTTCTTGCAGTGCAGTGATTGCCAGGAATGTCGGCAAATTTGGCAACCATGGTGTGCACAGCAAGATCCCACAAACCGCAGTTTGAGAAGTGTTTTTTTTTTGGAGGAGGGAGTTTTGCCACGGCCCCGGGTCGACCCACTAGCACTAACACAGACTGATTCAGAATCGTAGAATCATGGAAATTCACGGCACAGAAGGAGGCCATTCGGCCCATCGTGTCTGTGCCGGCCGACAAAGAGCTATCCAGCCTAATCCCACTTTCCAGCTCTTGGTCCGTAGCCCTGTAAGTTACAGCACTTCAAGTGCACATCCAAGTATTTTTTAAATGTGGTGAGGGTTTCTGCCTCTACCACCCTTTCAGGCAGTGAGTTCCAGACCCCCACCACCCTCTGGGTGAAAAAAGTTCTCCTCAACTCCCCTCTAATCCTTCTCCCAATTACTTTAAATCTCTTGACCTCTCTGCTAAGGGAAATCGGTCCTTCCTATCCACTCTATCGAGGCCCCTCATAATTTTATACACCTCAATTAAATCTCCCCTCAACCTCCTCTGTTCCAAAGAAAAACAACCCCAGCCTGTCCAATCTTTCCTCATGGCTAAAATTCCCCAGTCCTGGCAACATCCTGGTAAATCTCCTCTGTGCCCTCTCTAGTGCGATCTCGTCTTTCCTGTAATGTGGTGACCAGAACTGCACGCAGTACTCGAGCTGTGGCCTAACTAGTGTTTTATACAGTTCAAGCATAACCTCCCTGCTCTTATATTCTATGCCTCGGCTAATAAAGACAAGTATGCCGTAGGCCTTCTTAACCACCTTATCTACCTGTCCTGCTACCTTCAGGGATCTGTGGACATGCACTCCAAGGTCCCTTTGTTCCTCTACACTTCTCAGTGTTCAGAGGGCTTCTGTCTAGTGTTTCATAGAATCATAGAAGATAGGAGCAGGAGTAGGCCATTCGGCCCCTCGAGCCTGCTCCGCCATTCGATGAGATCATGGCTGATCATCCAAATTCAGTACCTTTCTCCCTGCTTTCTCCCCATATCCCTTGATCCCTTTAGCCTTAAGAACTATATCTAACTCCTTCTTGAATATATTTAATGAATTGGCCTCTACTGCCTTCTGTGGCAGAGAATTCCACAGGTTCACCACTCTCTGGGTGAAAAAATTCCTCCTCATCTCAGTCCTAAATGGCTTACCCCTTATCCTTAGACTGTGACCCCTGGTTCTGGACTCCCCGACCATCGGGAACATCCTTCCTGCATCTAGTTTGTCCTGTCCTGTCAGAATTTTATAAGTTTCAATGAGATCCCCTCTCATTCTTCTAAACTCTAGCGAATACAAGCCCAATCGACCCAATCTCTCCTCATACGTCATTCCTGCCATCCCAGGTATCAGTCTGGTGAATCTTCGCTGCGCTCCCTCCATGGCAAGAACATCCTTCCTCAGATAAGGCGACCAAAACTGCACACAATACTCAAGGTGTGGTCTCACCAAGGCCCTGTACAACTGCAGCAAGACATCCCTGTTCCTGTACTCAAACCCTCCTTTACACATTGACCGGTACCTGAAGATAGAAACCTCTCTTTTACAAACTCGAAAGCATCGATCTCCAGTCGCTCGTGCCCAACCAGTGCTGGCGGGATGGTTGGAGCCCCGGGGGGTCCCCGGACAGTCCCAGAGCGGTTGGGACGGGAAGGGCCCGGTCTCCGCTGCGAGGGCGCCAAGGCCCGCCCGTGCCGTGTCCCACCGCCCACGCACCCGGTCCATCGCCCAGCCCCTCGTGCGTCCCCATCTCCTGCCGGTCCCCATCCCAGCCCCCAGCGTGTGGACAACCCTTCAAAGGGCCAGAGAGAGAGAGAGAGAGAGGCGCTGACCTCGTTGTTGGACAGCTGGTACCAGGGCTGCTTGCCGTAGGTGAAAATCTCCCAGAGCACCACTCCGAAACTCCAGATGTCGCTCTCCGTGGTGAACTTCCGGTACATGATGCTCTCCGGGGGCATCCAGCGGATCGGGAGCATGGTCCGACCTCCCACCTGGGAGGAGGGGAGGAAACGTTAACGAAAGAGAGACTCGCATTTCTACCGCGCCCGTCCACCAACCCGGGACGTCCCAAAGCGCTTTACAGCCAATGAGGTACTTTTTTTGAAGTGCGGTTACTGTTGTAATGCGGGAAACGCGGCAGCCAATTTTGCGCACAGCAAGATCCCACCAACAGCAATGTGATAAATGACCAGATCATCTGTTTTTTAGTGATGTTGGTTGAGGGATAAATATTGGCCCCAGGACACCGGGGGCGAACTCTCCCTGCTTTTCTTCCAATAGTGGCCGTGGGATCTTTTACATCCACCCGAGAGGGCAGACGGTACCTCGGTTTAACATCTCATCCGAAAGACCGATGGAGCTGCCCTTAGCGATATGGCGAGTGGCCCGCCCGCCATATTGGAAGCTCAGGTGCCTGTTTCACACCTGGGCGATCCAATTTCTAGGCTCACGCCAGGGAAGAATGGGGCAAGGGGGAACTGTCTCCGAGTAAGGGTTGCTGGCTGGGAGTTCAGCGACGGCCGAGAGGCGATGGAGACCCTTCCTGTCAGGAAACTGAAGGGAGGTGGGTGGGGGTCACAGAAAAGTCACGATTGAACGCCTGAACCAGACACCTCAGGGCAGACGAGACCCCGAGAGCCAGCTCCAGGATCGAAGACCACAATGCAACGTCGGCGGGACTGGTTGCCAGGACGCAGTCAATAACTGAGACTTTCCTCCCACCCCCCCAACCACACAAACTCTGAGGTAAATCGAAGGAAGTGTTGGGCCTGTTGACACCTTGGACCCGTGTCTGACAGAAGACTCCGCTCGGGGACCGCTGTCTGACCAAGAGGTCTTGGAATTCCCAAGATGTTTCTTCATCGTTGTTTTCCACTTGTGCCTGGTGATCGGGAGATGGGGAACGGGCCATGAGGGATTCTCTTTCAGAGGGCCAACACGGCCACGATGGGCCAAAGGGCCTCCTTCTGTGTTGTGAAATTCTACCCTATAAATCCTTCCCACACCATTGATCACCTCAGTCTGAGCTGGATGTCATCCCAGGTCCCTGAGATAAAGGGAGTAACGGGACAGTGTAGAGGGAGCTTTACTCTGTATCTAATCCGTGCTGTACCTGCCCTGGGAGTGTTTGATGGGGACAGTGTAGAGGGAGCTTTACTCTGTATCTAATCCGTGCTGTACCTGCCCTGGGAGTGTTTGATGGGGACAGTGTAGAGGGAGCTTTACTCTGTATCTAATCCGTGCTGTACCTGCCCTGGGAGTGTTTGATGGGGACAGTGTAGAGGGAGCTTTACTCTGTATCTAACCCCGTGCTGTACCTGCCCTGGGAGTGTTTGATGGGGACAGTGTAGAGGGAGCTTTACTCTGTATCTAACCCGTGCTGTACCTGCCTGAGAGTGTTTGATGGGGACAGTGTAGAGGGAGCTTTACTCTGTATCTAACCCGTGCTGTACCTGCCCTGGGAGTGTTTGATGGGACAGTGTAGAGGGAGCTTTACTCTGTATCTAACCCGTGCTGTACCTGCCCTGGGAGTGTTTGATGGGACAGTGTAGAGGGAGCTTTACTCTGTATCTAACCCGTGCTGTACCTACCCTGGGAGTGTTTGATGGGACAGTGTAGAGGGAGCTTTACTCTGTATCTAACCCGTGCTGTACCTACCCTGGGAGTGTTTGATGGGGACAGTGTAGAGGGAGCTTTACTCTGTATCTAACCCGTGCTGTACCTGCCCTGGGAGTGTTTGATGGGGACAGTGTAGAGGGAGCTTTACTCTGTATCTAACCCATGCTGTATCTGTTCCCCAACAATAACATCCCTCATTTGAATGAGCACACATCTGATGCAGTGAGGATGAGATGGAGCTGGTGCCAGTGGTGTCCGGTGGTGGTTGGACGGCTCACCCTGTAGTAATCGGTGCTGTAGATATCCCGGGACATGCCGAAATCTCCGATCTTCACCACCATACTTTCACCGACCAGGCAGTTCCTGGTGGCCAGGTCTCTGTGCACGAAGTGTAGGGATGCCAGGTATACCATCCCCGAGGCGATCTGCTTGGCGATGTTCAGAAGCTGGGGCAGGTTGAGTTGCCCAAAGGGTTGGTCGCCGCCACTCACCAGGATGGTCGCGTCGGGGCCCTGGGATCTGCAGAGACAGACAGACGGTGAGCGAAGCCTTGGCTTGTCTCGTATTCACTGACCCCCTTCATCCCTGTCGGCATCGACTCTCGCTGGGGGGTGGGGGCCGGGCTCCACAGGCACCGGCCGCCCTCCGCCCTCCGCCCCCTCACCCAAGTAGTCAGGCTCGATTTCGCAGCCTCGCCCGTGGAGAACGGGCACTTGTGCGAGTGCCCAAGGAACCCCCCGAACCCCAGAGAGAGCCATACTCATAGAGTGCTAGAGTTATACAGCACAGAAAGAGGCCCTTCGGCCCATCCTGTCCGCGCCGGCCATCAAGCCCTGTCTATTCAGAACCAGGGGGCATAGTTTCAAGGTAAGGGGCAGGAGGTTTAGAGGGGATTTGAGGAAAAACCTTTTCACCCAGAGGGTGGTTGGAATCTGGAACTCACTGACTGAAAGGGTGGTCGAGGCAGGAACCAGGGGTCATAATCTAAGGATAAGGGGTAAGCCATTTAGGACAGAAATTAGGAAGAATTTCTTCACCCAGAGGGTGGTGAACCTGTGGAATTCTCTACCACAGAAGGTAGTTGAGGCCAAGTCATTAAATATATTCAAGAATGAGTTAGATATATTTCTTAAAGATAAAGGTATCAAGGGATATGGGGAGAAAGCAGGGACAGGGTACTGAGTTTGGATGATCAGCCATGATCTCATCGAATGGCAGAACAGGCTCGAGGGGCCGAATGGCCTACTCCTGCTCCTATCTTCCATGTTTCTATGTCTATGTTTCTATATTCTAATACCATTTTCCAGCACTTGGTCCGTAGCCTTGTATGCTATGGCGTTTCAAGTCCTCATCTAAATGCTTCTTGAATGTTGTGAGGGTTCCTGCCTCGACCACCCTTTCAGGCAGTGAGTTCCAGATTCCAACCACCCTCTGGGTGAAAAAGTTTTTCCTCAAATCGCCCTCTAAACCTCCTGCCCCTTACCTTGAAACTATGCCCCCTGGTTATTGACCCCTCTACTAAGGGGGAAAAGTTCCTTTCTCGCTACCCGATCTATGCCCCTCATCATTTTGTACACCTCAGCCGAGAGAGATGGGGAAGATTTCTTTAGGAAAGGGCATGCTGCTTTCGAAACGCAGTTGTCAACGCGCAACTGAGCACACGCGTGACCAAGTTCATGTCAGCACATGTCCAAAACACGCATGACCGCCTTATTTGAGAGTCGAGTTGCCACAAAGTTGGCGCAAGGTTCTGATCTCTCGCTGAACCAGACAGGGCGGAGCGGGGGAGGGAGTGTTTCCAAAGACATTGGCAACGAGGGTTGTGCCCCCTTAATAAACACTAGAGCCACCCCCACACACCCTCCCCCCCGCCCCGCTTAGGGCGAATGCTGATCGCCGAGTCGGAGCCTAAGTGACCCGAGCTTCTATTGAATGCTTATCCCATCCTTGTTTTCAACTCCCTCCATGGCCTCGCCGCCTCCTCCCTATCTCCGTAATCTCCTCCAGCCCTACAACCCTCCCAGATCTCTGCGCTCCTCCAATTCTGCCCTCTTGCGCTTCCCCCGATTCTCATCGCTCCACCATTGGCGGCCGTGCCTTCAGCCGCCTGGGCCCCTGAGCTCTGGAATTCCATCCCTAAACCTCTCGCCTCTCTCTCTCCTCCTTTAAGACGCTCCTTAAAACCTGCCTCTTTGACCAAGCTTTTGGTCACCTGTCCTAATATCTCCTGATGTGGCTCGGAGTTAGTTTTTGATGATTTACGCTCCTGCGAGGCGGCCGGTGACGTTTTACTACGTTAAAGGCGCCGGATAGATGCAAACGGTCGCTGCTGTGCGGAGTGTGACTGAAAGCTGTCTTGATGCAGTGTGACAAAGAATCTCATTGATGGAGAGTCTGGCAATGCGCCAACGCTTCTGTTGTGGCCGTCCCCTGAGATCCCTCCGAAACGCAGTGTTTATTTGCTACTGACGGTCTATCTGCTTGAGCTTAAGCCTTTTAGACAGCTCCTCGAATCAATATTTCAATAATTACTGAGCTGCAAATGCTTTTGTTGGTCCTGACAGGGCTGTAATTCTATTTTGGAAAAGCAGATTTGCTTGTTTGGAGGTAAAGGCTGTTGTTGTTTCTCAGCTCGACGTCCCGCTGCTAACTCCTTCCGCGCACTGCTGCGCAACGGCCCTCCGCCAGTGACTCTCCCCACACCCACCCACCCCGCC
>JASTWF010001638.1:20000-68365 GCA_030390025.1 Squalus acanthias | reverse complement strand
GCGCGGGTCAGGTGCGCTGGTCAGGTGCACGGGTCAGGTGCACGGGTCAGGTGCGCGGGTCAGGTGCAAGGGTCAGGTGCGGTGGTCAGGTGCGGTGGTCAGGTGCGCTGGTCAGGTGCGGTGGTCAGGTGCGCTGGTCAGGTGCACGGGTCAGGTGCACGGGTCAGGTGCGCTGGTCAGGTGCACGGGTCAGGTGCGGTGGTCAGGTGCGGTGGTCAGGTGCGGTGGTCAGGTGCTGTGGTCAGGTGCGGTGGTCAGGTGCGCTGGTCAGGGGCGGTGATCAGTTGCGGTGGTCAGGTGCGCTGGTCAGGTGCGGAGGTCAGGTGCGCTGGTCAGGTGCACGGGTCAGGTGCTGTGGTCAGGTGCGGTGGTCAGATGCACGGGTCAGGTGCTGTGGTCAGGTGCGGTGGTCAGGTGCGCTGGTCAGGTGCAGTGGTCAGGTGCGCTGGTCAGGTGCACTGGTCAGGCTCGGTGGTCAGGTGCGCTGGTCAGGTGCTGTGGTCAGGTGCGGTGGTCAGGTGCGCTGGTCAGCGGCGGTGATCTGGTGCGGTGGTCAGGTGCGCTGGTCAGGTGCACGGGTCAGGTGCGCTGGTCAGGTGCACGGGTCAGGTGCTGTGGTCAAGTGCGGTGGTCAGGTGCGGTGGTCAGGTGCACTGGTCAGGTTCGGTGGTCAGGTGCGGTGGTCAGGTGCAGTGGTCAGGTGCGCGGGTCAGGGGCGCGGGTCAGTTTTCGGTGGTCAGGTGCTGTGGTCAGGTGTACGGGTCAGGTGCTGTGGTCAGGTGCGGTGGTCAGGTGCACGGGTCAGGTGCTGTGGTCAGGTGCGGTGGTCAGGTGTGGTGGTCAGGTGCGCTGGTCAGGCGCTGTGGTCAGGTGCGATGGTCAGGTGCTGTGGTCAGGTGCGCGGGTCAGGTGCGCTGGTCAGGTGCACGGGTCAGGTGCACGGGTCAGGTGCGCGGGTCAGGTGCAAGGGTCAGGTGCGGTGGTCAGGTGCGGTGGTCAGGTGCGCTGGTCAGGTGCGGTGGTCAGGTGCGCTGGTCAGGTGCACGGGTCAGGTGCACGGGTCAGGTGCGCTGGTCAGGTGCACGGGTCAGGTGCGGTGGTCAGGTGCGGTGGTCAGGTGCGGTGGTCAGGTGCGGTGGTCAGGTGCACGGGTCAGGTGCGGTGGTCAGGTGCATGGGTCTGGTGCTGTGGTCAGGTGCGTTGGTCAGGTGCACTGGTCAGGATCGGTGGTCAGGTGCACTGGTCAGGTGCGCTGGTCAGGTGCGCTGGTCAGGTGCGGTGATCAGGTGCGCGGGTCAGGTGCTGTGGTCAGGTGCGCGGGTCAGGTGCGGTGGCCAAGTGCTGTGGTCAGGTGCGCGGGTCAGGTGCTGTGGTCAGGTGCGCGGGTCAGGTGCGGTGGTCAGTTGCGGTGGTCAGGTGTGCGGGTCAGGTGCTGTGGTCAGGTGCTGTGGTCAGGTGCTGTGGTCAGGTGCGGTGGTCAGGTGCGGTGGTCAGGTGCTGTGGTCAGGTGCGGTGGTCAGGTGCTGTGGTCAGGTGCGCGGGTCAGGTGCACGGGTCAGGTGCGAGGTTCAGGTGCGCGGGTCAGGCGCGGTGGTTAGGTGCGGTTGTCAGGTGCACGGGTCAGGTGCGGTGGTCAGGTGCGCTGGTCAGGTGCACTGGTCAGGTGCGGTGGTCAGGTGCGCTGGTCAGGTGCACGGGTCAGGTGCACGGGTCAGGTGCACGGGTCAGGTGCTGTGGTCAAGTGCGGTGGTCAGGTGCGGTGGTCAGGTGCACTGGTCAGGTTCGGTGGTCAGGTGCGGTGGTCAGGTGCAGTGGTCAGGTGCGCGGGTCAGGGGCGCGGGTCAGTTTTCGGTGGTCAGGTGCTGTGGTCAGGTGTACGGGTCAGGTGCTGTGGTCAGGTGCGGTGGTCAGGTGCACGGGTCAGGTGCTGTGGTCAGGTGCGGTGGTCAGGTGTGGTGGTCAGGTGCGCTGGTCAGGCGCTGTGGTCAGGTGCGATGGTCAGGTGCTGTGGTCAGGTGCGCGGGTCAGGTGCGCTGGTCAGGTGCACGGGTCAGGTGCACGGGTCAGGTGCGCGGGTCAGGTGCAAGGGTCAGGTGCGGTGGTCAGGTGCGGTGGTCAGGTGCGCTGGTCAGGTGCGGTGGTCAGGTGCGCTGGTCAGGTGCACGGGTCAGGTGCACGGGTCAGGTGCGCTGGTCAGGTGCACGGGTCAGGTGCGGTGGTCAGGTGCGGTGGTCAGGTGCGGTGGTCAGGTGCGGTGGTCAGGTGCACGGGTCAGGTGCGGTGGTCAGGTGCATGGGTCTGGTGCTGTGGTCAGGTGCGTTGGTCAGGTGCACTGGTCAGGATCGGTGGTCAGGTGCACTGGTCAGGTGCGCTGGTCAGGTGCGCTGGTCAGGTGCGGTGATCAGGTGCGCGGGTCAGGTGCTGTGGTCAGGTGCGCGGGTCAGGTGCGGTGGCCAAGTGCTGTGGTCAGGTGCGCGGGTCAGGTGCTGTGGTCAGGTGCGCGGGTCAGGTGCGGTGGTCAGTTGCGGTGGTCAGGTGTGCGGGTCAGGTGCTGTGGTCAGGTGCTGTGGTCAGGTGCTGTGGTCAGGTGCGGTGGTCAGGTGCGGTGGTCAGGTGCTGTGGTCAGGTGCGGTGGTCAGGTGCTGTGGTCAGGTGCGCGGGTCAGGTGCGCGGGTCAGGTGCACGGGTCAGGTGCGAGGTTCAGGTGCGCGGGTCAGGCGCGGTGGTTAGGTGCGGTTGTCAGGTGCGGTGGTCAGGTGCACGGGTCAGGTACGCTGGTCAGGTGCGGTGCTCAGGTGCGCTGGTCAGGTGCGGCGGTCAGGTGCGCTGGTCAGGTGCGCTGGTCAGGTGCGCTGGTCAGGTGCACGGGTCAGGTGCGGTGGTCAGGTGCGCTGGTCAGGTGCGCTGGTCAGGTGAACTGGTCAGGTGCGGTGGTCATGTGCAGTGGTCAGGTGCGGTGGTCAGGTGCGGTGGTCAGGTGCGCTGGTCAGGTGCTGTGGTCAGGTGCGCTGGTCAGGGGCGGTGATCAGGTGCGGTGGTCAGGTGCGCTGGTCAGGTGCACGGGTCAGGTGCTGTGGTCAGGTGCAGTGGTCAGGTGCACGGGTCAGGTGCTGTGGTCAGGTGCGGTGGTCAGGTGCGCTGGTCAGGTGCAGTGGTCAGGTGCGGTGGTCAGCTGCGGTGGTCAGGTGCGCTGGTCAGGTGCGGTGGTCAGGTGCGCTGGTCAGGTGCACGGGTCAGGCGCACGGGTCAGGTGCGCTGGTCAGGTGCACGGGTCAGGTGCGGTGGTCAGGTGCGGTGGTCAGGTGCGGTGGTCAGGTGCACGGGTCAGGTGCGGTGGTCAGGTGCACTGGTCAGGTGCGGTGGTCAGGTGCACTGGTCAGGTGCGCTGGTCAGGTGCGCTGGTCAGGTGCGGTGGTCAGGTGCGCGGGTGAGGTGCTGTGGTCAGGTGCGCGGGTCAGGTGCGGTGGTCAGGTGCGGTGGTCAGGTGCGCGGGTCAGGTGCTGTGGTCAGGTGCGGTGGCCAAGTGCTGTGGTCAGGTTCGCGGGTCAGGTGCTGTGGTCAGGTGCGCGGGTCAGGTGCTGGGGTCAGGTGCAGTGGTCAGGTGCGCGGGTCAGGTGCGGTGGTCAGGTGCTGTGGTCAGGTGCGCGGGTCAGGTGCGGTGGTCAGGTGCACGGGTCAGGTGCGGTGGTCAGGGGCACGGGTCAGGTGCGTTGGTCAGGTGCGTTGGTCAGGTGCACGGGTCAGGTGCGGTGGTCAGGGGCACGGGTCAGGTGCGTGGGTCAAGGGCGGTGGTCAAGGGGCACGGGTCAGGTGCGGTGGTCAGGTGCGGTGGTCAGGTGCACGGGTCAGGTGCGGTGGTCAGGGGCACGGGTCAGGTGCACGGGTCAGGTGCGGTGGTCAGGGGCACGGGTCAGGTGCGCTGGTCAGGTGCGGTGGTCAGGTGCACGGGTCAGGTGCGGTGGTCAGGTGCGCTGGTCAGGTGCACTGGTCAGGTGCGGTGCTCAGGTGCGGTGGTCAGGTGCGGTGGTCAGGTGCGGTGGTCAGGTGCGCTGGTCAGGTGCTGTGGTCAGGTGCGGTGGTCAGGTGCGCTGGTCAGGGGCGGTGATCAGGTGCGGTGGTCAGGTGCGCTGGTCAGGTGCGGAGGTCAGGTGCGCTGGTCAGGTGCACGGGTCAGGTGCTGTGGTCAGGTGCGGTGGTCAGATGCACGGGTCAGGTGCTGTGGTCAGGTGCGGTGGTCAGGTGCGCTGGTCAGGTGCAGTGGTCAGGTGCGCTGGTCAGGTGCACTGGTCAGGCTCGGTGGTCAGGTGCGCTGGTCAGGTGCTGTGGTCAGGTGCGGTGGTCAGGTGCGCTGGTCAGCGGCGGTGATCTGGTGCGGTGGTCAGGTGCACGGGTCAGGTGCGCTGGTCAGGTGCACGGGTCAGGTGCTGTGGTCAAGTGCGGTGGTCAGGTGCGGTGGTCAGGTGCACTGGTCAGGTTCGGTGGTCAGGTGCGGTGGTCAGGTGCAGTGGTCAGGTGCGCGGGTCAGGTGCGCGGGTCAGTTTTCGGTGGTCAGGTGCTGTGGTCAGGTGTACGGGTCAGGTGCTGTGGTCAGGTGCGGTGGTCAGGTGCACGGGTCAGGTGCTGTGGTCAGGTGCGGTGGTCAGGTGCGGTGCTCAGGTGCGCTGGTCAGGCGCTGTGGTCAGGTGCGGTGGTCAGGTGCTGTGGTCAGGTGCGCTGGTCAGGTGCACGGGTCAGGTGCACGGGTCAGGTGCGGTGGTCAGGTGCGGTGGTCAGGTGCGCTGGTCAGGTGCGGTGGTCAGGTGCGCTGGTCAGGTGCACGGGTCAGGTGCACGGGTCAGGTGCGCTGGTCAGGTGCACGGGTCAGGTGCGGTGGTCAGGTGCGGTGGTCAGGTGCGGTGGTCAGGTGCGGTGGTCAGGTGCACGGGTCAGGTGCGGTGGTCAGGTGCACGGGTCAGGTGCTGTGGTCAGGTGCGGTGGTCAGGTGCACTGGTCAGGTGCGGTGGTCAGGTGCACTGGTCAGGTGCGCTGGTCAGGTGCGCTGGTCAGGTGCGGTGATCAGGTGCGCGGGTCAGGTGCTGTGGTCAGGTGCGCGGGTCAGGTGCGGTGGCCAAGTGCTGTGGTCAGGTGCGCGGGTCAGGTGCTGTGGTCAGGTGCGCGGGTCAGGTGCTGGGGTCAGGTGCAGTGGTCAGGTGTGCGGGTCAGGTGCGGTGGCCAAGTGCTGTGGTCAGGTGCACGGGTCAGGTGCAGTGGTCAGGTGCGTGGGTCAGGTGCGGTGGTCAGTTGCGGTGGTCAGGTGTGCGGGTCAGGTGCTGTGGTCAGGTGCTGTGGTCAGGTGCTGTGGTCAGGTGCGGTGGTCAGGTGCGGTGGTCAGGTGCTGTGGTCAGGTGCGGTGGTCAGGTGCTGTGGTCAGGTGCGCGGGTCAGGTGCGCGGGTCAGGTGCACGGGTCAGGTGCGCGGGTCAGGTGCGCGGGTCAGGCGCTGTGGTTAGGTGCGGTTGTCAGGTGCGGTGGTCAGGTGCACGGGTCAGGTACGCTGGTCAGGTGCGGTGCTCAGGTGCGCTGGTCAGGTGCGGCGGTCAGGTGCGCTGGTCAGGTGCGCTGGTCAGGTGCGCTGGTCAGGTGCACGGGTCAGGTGCGGTGGTCAGGTGCGCTGGTCAGGTGCGCTGGTCAGGTGAACTGGTCAGGTGCGGTGGTCATGTGCGGTGGTCAGGTGCGGTGGCCAAGTGCTGTGGTCAGGTGCGCGGGTCAGCTGCTGTGGTCAGGTGCGCGGGTCAGGTGCTGGGGTCAGGTGCAGTGGTCAGGTGCGCGGGTCAGGTGCGGTGGTCAGGTGCTGTGGTCAGGTGCGCGGGTCAGGTGCGGTGGTCAGGTGCACGGGTCAGGTGCGGTGGTCAGGGGCACGGGTCAGGTGCGTTGGTCAGGTGCGTTGGTCAGGTGCACGGGTCAGGTGCGGTGGTCAGGGGCACGGGTCAGGTGCGTGGGTCAGGGGCGGTGGTCAAGGGGCACGGGTCAGGTGCGGTGGTCAGGTGCGGTGGTCAGGTGCACGGGTCAGGTGCGGTGGTCAGGGGCACGGGTCAGGTGCACGGTTCAAGTGCGGTTGTCAGGGGCATGGGTCAGGTGCGCTGGTCAGGTGCGGTGGTCAGGTGCACGGGTCAGGTGCGGTGGTCAGGTGCGCTGGTCAGGTGCACTGGTCAGGTGCGGTGCTCAGGTGCGGTGGTCAGGTGCGGTGGTCAGGTGCGGTGGTCAGGTGCGCTGGTCAGGTGCTGTGGTCAGGTGCGGTGGTCAGGTGCGCTGGTCAGGGGCGGTGATCAGTTGCGGTGGTCAGGTGCGCTGGTCAGGTGCGGAGGTCAGGTGCGCTGGTCAGGTGCACGGGTCAGGTGCTGTGGTCAGGTGCGGTGGTCAGATGCACGGGTCAGGTGCTGTGGTCAGGTGCGGTGGTCAGGTGCGCTGGTCAGGTGCAGTGGTCAGGTGCGCTGGTCAGGTGCACTGGTCAGGCGCTGTGGTCAGGTGCGGTGGTCAGGTGCGCTGGTCAGCGGCGGTGATCTGGTGCGGTGGTCAGGTGCGCTGGTCAGGTGCACGGGTCAGGTGCGCTGGTCAGGTGCACGGGTCAGGTGCTGTGGTCAAGTGCGGTGGTCAGGTGCGGTGGTCAGGTGCACTGGTCAGGTTCGGTGGTCAGGTGCGGTGGTCAGGTGCAGTGGTCAGGTGCGCGGGTCAGGGGCGCGGGTCAGTTTTCGGTGGTCAGGTGCTGTGGTCAGGTGTACGGGTCAGGTGCTGTGGTCAGGTGCGGTGGTCAGGTGCACGGGTCAGGTGCTGTGGTCAGGTGCGGTGGTCAGGTGCGGTGGTCAGGTGCGCTGGTCAGGCGTTGTGGTCAGGTGCGGTGGTCAGGTGCTGTGGTCAGGTGCGCGGGTCAGGTGCGCTGGTCAGGTGCACGGGTCAGGTGCACGGGTCAGGTGCGCGGGTCAGGTGCACGGGTCAGGTGCGGTGGTCAGGTGCGGTGGTCAGGTGCGCTGGTCAGGTGCGGTGGTCAGGTGCGCTGGTCAGGTGCACGGGTCAGGTGCACGGGTCAGGTGCGCTGGTCAGGTGCACGGGTCAGGTGCGGTGGTCAGGTGCGGTGGTCAGGTGCGGTGGTCAGGTGCGGTGGTCAGGTGCACGGGTCAGGTGCGGTGGTCAGGTGCATGGGTCTGGTGCTGTGGTCAGGTACGGTGGTCAGGTGCACTGGTCAGGGGCGGTGGTCAGGTGCACTGGTCAGGTGCGCTGGTCAGGTGCGCTGGTCAGGTGCGGTGATCAGGTGCGCGGGTCAGGTGCTGTGGTCAGGTGCGCGGGTCAGGTGCGGTGGCCAAGTGCTGTGGTCAGGTGCGCGGGTCAGGTGCTGTGGTCAGGTGCGCGGGTCAGGTGCTGGGGTCAGGTGCAGTGGTCAGGTGCGCGGGTCAGGTGCGGTGGTCAGGTGCGGTGGTCAGGTGTGCGGGTCAGGTGCGGTGGCCAAGTGCTGTGGTCAGGTGCACGGGTCAGGTGCAGTGGTCAGGTGCGTGGGTCAGGTGCGGTGGTCAGTTGCGGTGGTCAGGTGTGCGGGTCAGGTGCTGTGGTCAGGTGCTGTGGTCAGGTGCTGTGGTCAGGTGCGGTTGTCAGGTGCGGTGGTCAGGTGCTGTGGTCAGGTGCGGTGGTCAGGTGCTGTGGTCAGGTGCGCGGGTCAGGTGCGCGGGTCAGGTGCACGGGTCAGGTGCGAGGTTCAGGTGCGCGGGTCAGGCGCGGTGGTTAGGTGCGGTTGTCAGGTGCGGTGGTCAGGTGCACGGGTCAGGTACGCTGGTCAGGTGCGGTGCTCAGGTGCGCTGGTCAGGTGCGGCGGTCAGGTGCGCTGGTCAGGTGCGCTGGTCAGGTGCGCTGGTCAGGTGCACGGGTCAGGTGCGGTGGTCAGGTGCGCTGGTCAGGTGCGCTGGTCAGGTGAACTGGTCAGGTGCGGTGGTCATGTGCAGTGGTCAGGTGCGGTGGTCAGGTGCGGTGGTCAGGTGCGCTGGTCAGGTGCTGTGGTCAGGTGCGCTGGTCAGGGGCGGTGATCAGGTGCGGTGGTCAGGTGCGCTGGTCAGGTGCACGGGTCAGGTGCTGTGGTCAGGTGCAGTGGTCAGGTGCACGGGTCAGGTGCTGTGGTCAGGTGCGGTGGTCAGGTGCGCTGGTCAGGTGCAGTGGTCAGGTGCGGTGGTCAGCTGCGGTGGTCAGGTGTGCGGGTCAGGTGCGGTGGTCAAGTGCTGTGGTCAGGTGCGCGGGTCAGGTGCGGTGGTCAGGTGCGTGGTCAGGTGCACGGGTCAGGTGCAGTGGTCAGGTGCGTGGGTCAGGTGCGGTGGTCAGTTGCGGTGGTCAGGTGTGCGGGTCAGGTGCTGAGGTCAGGTGCGGTGGTCAGGTGCTGTGGTCAGGTGCGGTGGTCAGGTGCGGTGGTCAGGTGCTGTGGTCAGGTGCGGTGGTCAGGTGCTTTGGTCAGGTGCGCGGGTCAGGTGCACGGGTCAGGTGCACGGGTCAGGTGCGCGGGTCAGGTGCGCGGGTCAGGCGTGGTGGTTAGGTGCGGTTGTCAGGTGCGGTGGTCAGGTGCACGGGTCAGGTACGCGGGTCAGGTGCGGTGGTCAGGTGCGCTGGTCAGGTGCTGTGGTCAGGTGCGCTGGTCAGGAGCTGTGATCAGGTGCGGTGGTCAGGTGCGCTGGTCAGGTGCACGGGTCAGGTGCGCTGGTCAGGTGCACGGGTCAGGTGCTGTGGTCAGGTGCAGTGGTCAGGTGCACGGGTCAGGTGCTGTGGTCAGGTACGGTGGTCAGGTGCGCTGGTCAGGTGCAGTGGTCAGGTGCGCTGGTCAGGTGCACTTTTCAGGCTCGGTGGTCAGGTGCGCTGGTCAGGTGCTGTGGTCAGGTGCGGTGGTCAGGTGCACTGGTCAGCGGCGGTGATCAGGTGCGGTGGTCAGGTGCGCTGGTCAGGTGCACGGGTCAGGTGCGCTGGTCAGGTGCATGGGTCAGGTTCTGTGGTCAGGTGCGGTGGTCAGGTGCGGTGGTCAGGTGCACTGGTCAGGTGCGGTGGTCAGGTGCAGTGGTCAGGTGCAGTGGTCAGGTGCGCGGGTCAGGTGCGCGGGTCAGTTTTCGGTGGTCAGGTGCTGTGGTCAGGTGTACGGATTAGGTGCTGTGGTCAGGTGCGGTGGTCAGGTGCACGGGTCAGGTGCTGTGGTCAGGTGCGGTGGTCAGGTGCGGTGGTCAGGTGCGCTGGTCAGGTGCTGTGGTCAGGTGCGGTGGTCAGGTGCTGTGGTCAGGTGCGCGGGTCAGGTGCGCTGGTCAGGTGCGGTGGTCAGGTGCGCTGTTCAGGTGCACGGGTCAGGTGCGCTGGTCAGGTGCACGGGTCAGGTGCACGGGTCAGGTGCGCGGGTCAGGTGCATGGGTCAGGTGCGGTGGTCAGGTGCGGTGGTCAGGTGCGCTGGTCAGGTGCGGTGGTCAGGTGCGCTGGTCAGGTGCACGGGTCAGGCGCACGGGTCAGGTGCGCTGGTCAGGTGCACTGGTCAGGTGCGGTGGTCAGGTGCGGTGGTCAGGTGCGGTGGTCAGGTGCGGTGGTCAAGTGCACGGGTCAGGTGCTGTGGTCAGGTGCGCGGGTCAGGTGCTGTGGTCAGGTGCACTGGTCAGGTGCGCTGGTCAGGCTCGGTGGTCAGGTGCGGTGGTCAGGTGCGCTGGTCAGGTGCGCGGGTCAGGTGCGGTGGTCAGGTGCGCGGGTCAGGTGCGGTGGTCAGGTGCGGTGTCAGGTGCACTGGTCAGGTGCGTTGGTCAGGTGCACTGGTCAGGTGCGGTGGTCAGGTGCGGTGGTCAAGTGCACGGGTCAGGTGCAGTGGTCAGGTGTGCGGGTCAGGTGCTGAGGTCAGGTGCAGTGGTCAGGTGCGCGGGTCAGGTGCGGTGGTCAGGTGCGGTGTTCAGGTGTGCGGGTCAGGTGCGGTGGCCAAGTGCTGTGGTCAGGTGCGCGGGTCAGGTGCGGTGGTCAGGTGCGCGGGTCAGGTGCACGGGTCAGGTGCAGTGGTCAGGTGCGCGGGTCAGGTGCGGTGGTCAGGTGCGGTGGTCAGGTGTGCGGGTCAGGTGCTGTGGTCAGGTGCGGTGGTCAGGTGCTGTGGTCAGGTGCGGTGGTCAGGTGCGGTGGTCAGGTGCTGTGGTCAGGTGCGGTGGTCAGGTGCTGTGGTCAGGTGCTGTGGTCAGGTGCGGTGGTCAGGTGCGCTGGTCAGGCTCGGTGGTCAGGTGCGGTGGTCAGGTGCGCTGGTCAGGAGCTGTGATCAGGTGCAGTGGTCAGGTGCGCTGGTCAGGTGCACGGGTCAGGTGCGCTGGTCAGGTGCACGGGTCAGGTGCTGTGGTCAGGTGCAGTGGTCAGGTGCACGGGTCAGGTGCTGTGGTCAGGTACGGTGGTCAGGTGCACTGGTCAGGTGCAGTGGTCAGGTGCGCTGGTCAGGTGCACTTTTCAGGCTCGGTGGTCAGGTGCGCTGGTCAGGTGCTGTGGTCAGGTGCGGTGGTCAGGTGCACTGGACAGCGGCGGTGATCAGGTGCGGTGGTCAGGTGCGCTGGTCAGGTGCACGGGTCAGGTGCGCTGGTCAGGTGCACGGGTCAGGTTCTGTGGTCAGGTGCGGTGGTCAGGTGCGGTTGTCAGGTGCACTGGTCAGGTGCGGTGGTCAGGTGCAGTGGTCAGGTGCAGTGGTCAGGTGCGCGGGTCAGGTGCGCGGGTCAAGTTTCGGTGGTCAGGTGCTGTGGTCAGGTGTACGGATTAGGTGCTGTGGTCAGGTGCGGTGGTCAGGTGCACGGGTCAGGTGCTGTGGTCAGGTGCGGTGGTCAGGTGCGGTGGTCAGGTGCGCTGGTCAGGTGCTGTGGTCAGGTGCGGTGGTCAGGTGCTGTGGTCAGGTGCGCGGGTCAGGTGCGCTGGTCAGGTGCGGTGGTCAGGTGCGCTGTTCAGGTGCACGGGTCAGGTGCGCTGGTCAGGTGCACGGGTCAGGTGCACGGGTCAGGTGCGCGGGTCAGGTGCACGGGTCAGGTGCGGTGGTCAGGTGCGGTGGTCAGGTGCGCTGGTCAGGTGCGGTGGTCAGGTGCGCTGGTCAGGTGCACGGGTCAGGCGCACGGGTCAGGTGCGCTGGTCAGGTGCACTGGTCAGGTGCGGTGGTCAGGTGCGGTGGTCAGGTGCGGTGGTCAGGTGCGGTGGTCAAGTGCACGGGTCAGGTGCTGTGGTCAGGTGCGCAGGTCAGGTGCTGTGGTCAGGTGCACTGGTCAGGTGCGCTGGTCAGGCTCGGTGGTCAGGTGCGGTGGTCAGGTGCGCTGGTCAGGTGCGTGGGTCAGGTGCGGTGGTCAGGTGCGCGGGTCAGGTGCGGTGGTCAGGTGCAGTGTCAGGTGCACTGGTCAGGTGCGTTGGTCAGGTGCACTGGTCAGGTGCGGTGGTCAGGTGCGGTGGTCAAGTGCACGGGTCAGGTGCAGTGGTCAGGTGTGCGGGTCAGGTGCTGGGGTCTGGTGCAGTGGTCAGGTGCGCGGGTCAGGTGCGGTGGTCAGGTGCGGTGTTCAGGTGTGCGGGTCAGGTGCGGTGGCCAAGTGCTGTGGTCAGGTGCGCGGGTCAGGTGCGGTGGTCAGGTGCGCGGGTCAGGTGCACGGGTCAGGTGCAGTGGTCAGGTGCGCGGGTCAGGTGCGGTGGTCAGGTGCGGTGGTCAGGTGTGCGGGTCAGGTGCTGTGGTCAGGTGCGGTGGTCAGGTGCTGTGGTCAGGTGCGGTGGTCAGGTGCGGTGGTCAGGTGCTGTGGTCAGGTGCGGTGGTCAGGTGCTGTGGTCAGGTGCTGTGGTCAGGTGCGGTGGTCAGGTGCGCTGGTCAGGCTCGGTGGTCAGGTGCGGTGGTCAGGTGCGGTGGTCAGGTGCGCTGGTCAGGTGCGCGGGTCAGGTGCGGTGGTCAGGTGCGCGGGTCAGGTGCGGTGGTCAGGTGCGGTGTCAGGTGCACTGGTCAGGTGCGTTGGTCAGGTGCACTGATCAGGTGCGGTGGTCAGGTGCGCGGGTCAGGCGCGGTGGTCAGGTGCGGTGGTCAGGTGCGGTGGTCAGGTGCACGGGTCAGGTGCTGTGGTCAGCTGCGGTGGTCAGGTGCGCGGGTCAGTTGCGCGTGTCAGGTGCGGTGGTCAGGTGCGCGGGTCAGGTGCGGTGCTCAGGTGCGCTGGTCAGGTGCGGCGGTCAGGTGCGCTGGTCAGGTGCGCTGGACAGGTGCGCTGGTCAGGTGCACGGGTCAGGTGCGGTGGTCAGGTGCACTGGTCAGGTGCACTGGTCAGGTGCGGTGGTCAGGTGCGGTGGTCAGGTGCGGTGGTCAGGTGCGCTGGTCAGGTGCTGTGGTCAGGTGCGCTGGTCAGGGGCGGTGATCAGGTGCGGTGGTCAGGTGCGCTGGTCAGGTGCACGGGTCAGGTGCGCTGGTCAGGTGCACGGGTCAGGTGCTGTGGTCAGGTGCAGTGGTCAGGTGCACGGGTCAGGTGCTGTGGTCAGGTGCGGTGGTCAGGTGCGCTGGTCAGGTGCAGTGGTCAGGTGCGCTGGTCAGGTGCACTGGTCAGGCTCGGTGGTCAGGTGCGCTGGTCAGGTGCTGTGGTCAGGTGCGCGGGTCAGGTGCGCTGGTCAGCGGCGGTGGTCAGGTGCGGTGGTCAGGTGCACTGGTCAGGTGCGGTGGTCAGGTGCGGTGGTCAGGTGCAGTGGTCAGGTGCGCGGGTCAGGTGCGCGGGTCAGTTTTCGGTGGTCAGGTGCTGTGGTCAGGTGTACGGGTCAGGTGCTGTGGTCAGGTGCGGTGGTCAGGTGCACGGGTCAGGTGCTGTGGTCAGGTGCGGTGGTCAGGTGCAGTGGTCAGGTGTGCTGGTCAGGTGCTGTGGTCAGGTGCGGTGGTCAGGTGCTGTGGTCAGGTGCGCGGGTCAGGTGCGGTGGTCATGTGCGGTGGTCAGGTGCGGTGGTCAGGTGCGGTGGTCAGGTGCGCTGGTCAGGTGCTGTGGTCAGGTGCGCTGGTCAGGGGCGGTGATCAGGTGCGGTGGTCAGGTGCGCTGGTCAGGTGCACGGGTCAGGTGCTGTGGTCAGGTGCAGTGTTCAGGTGCACGGGTCAGGTGCTGTGGTCAGGTGCGGTGGTCAGGTGCGCTGGTCAGGTGCAGTGGTCAGGTGCGGTGGTCAGCTGCGGTGGTCAGGTGTGCGGGTCAGGTGCGGTGGTCAAGTGCTGTGGTCAGGTGCGCGGGTCAGGTGCGGTGGTCAGGTGCGCGGTCAGGTGCAGTGGTCAGGTGCGTGGGTCAGGTGCGGTGGTCAGTTGCGGTGGTCAGGTGTGCGGGTCAGGTGCTGTGGTCAGGTGCGGTGGTCAGGTGCGGTGGTCAGGTGCTGTGGTCAGGTGCGGTGGTCAGGTGCGGTGGTCAGGTGCTGTGGTCAGATGCGGTGGTCAGGTGCTTTGGTCAGGTGCGCGGGTCAGGTGCATGGGTCAGGTGTGGTGGTCAGGTGCGCTGGTCACGTGCTGTGGTCAGGTGCGCTGGTCAGGGGCTGTGATCAGGTGCGGTGGTCAGGTGCGCTGGTCAGGTGCACGGGTCAGGTGCGCTGGTCAGGTGCACGGGTCAGGTGCTGTGGTCAGGTGCAGTGGTCAGGTGCACGGGTCAGGTGCTGTGGTCACGTACGGTGGTCAGGTGCGCTGGTCAGGTGCAGTGGTCAGGTGCGCTGGTCAGGTGCACTTTTCAGGCTCGGTGGTCAGGTGCGCTGGTCAGGTGCTGTGGTCAGGTGCGGTGGTCAGGTGCACTGGTCAGCGGCGGTGATCAGGTGCGGTGGTCAGGTGCGCTGGTCAGGTGCACGGGTCAGGTGCGCTGGTCAGGTGCACGGGTCAGGTTCTGTGGTCAGGTGCGGTGGTCAGGTGCGGTGGTCAGGTGCACTGGTCAGGTGCGGTGGTCAGGTGCAGTGGTCAGGTGCAGTGGTCAGGTGCGCGGGTCAGGTGCGCGGGTCAGTTTTCGGTGGTCAGGTGCTGTGGTCAGGTGTACGGATTAGGTGCTGTGGTCAGGTGCGGTGGTCAGTTGCACGGGTCAGGTGCTGTGGTCAGGTGCGGTGGTCAGGTGCGGTGGTCAGGTGCGCTGGTCAGGTGCGGTGGTCAGGTGCAGTGTCAGGTGCACTGGTCAGGTGCGTTGGTCAGGTGCACTGGTCAGGTGCGGTGGTCAGGTGCGGTGGTCAAGTGCACGGGTCAGGTGCAGTGGTCAGGTGTGCGGGTCAGGTGCTGGGGTCTGGTGCAGTGGTCAGGTGCGCGGGTCAGGTGCGGTGGTCAGGTGCGGTGTTCAGGTGTGCGGGTCAGGTGCGGTGGCCAAGTGCTGTGGTCAGGTGCGCGGGTCAGGTGCGGTGGTCAGGTGCGCGGGTCAGGTGCACGGGTCAGGTGCAGTGGTCAGGTGCGGTGGTCAGTTGCGCTGGTCAGGTGCTGTGGTCAGGTGCGCTGGTCAGGGGCGGTGATCAGGTGCGGTGGTCAGGTGCGCTGGTCAGGTGCACGGGTCAGGTGCGCTGGTCAGGTGCACGGGTCAGGTGCTGTGGTCAGGTGCAGTGGTCAGGTGCACGGGTCAGGTGCTGTGGTCAGCTGCGGTGGTCAGGTGCGCTGGTCAGGTGCAGTGGTCAGGTGCGCTGGTCAGGTGCACTGGTCAGGCTCGGTGGTCAGGTGCGCTGGTCAGGTGCTGTGGTCAGGTGCGCGGGTCAGGTGCGCTGGTCAGCGGCGGTGGTCAGGTGCGGTGGTCAGGTGCACTGGTCAGGTGCGGTGGTCAGGTGCGGTGGTCAGGTGCAGTGGTCAGGTGCGCGGGTCAGGTGCGCGGGTCAGTTTTCGGTGGTCAGGTGCTGTGGTCAGGTGTACGGGTCAGGTGCTGTGGTCAGGTGCGGTGGTCAGGTGCACGGGTCAGGTGCTGTGGTCAGGTGCGGTGGTCAGGTGCAGTGGTCAGGTGCGCTGGTCAGGTGCTGTGGTCAGGTGCGGTGGTCAGGTGCTGTGGTCAGGTGCGCGGGTCAGGTGCGGTGGTCATGTGCGGTGGTCAGGTGCGGTGGTCAGGTGCGGTGGTCAGGTGCGCTGGTCAGGTGCTGTGGTCAGGTGCGCTGGTCAGGGGCGGTGATCAGGTGCGTTGCTCAGGTGCGCTGGTCAGGTGCACGGGTCAGGTGCTGTGGTCAGGTGCAGTGTTCAGGTGCACGGGTCAGGTGCTGTGGTCAGGTGCGGTGGTCAGGTGCGCTGGTCAGGTGCAGTGGTCAGGTGCGGTGGTCAGCTGCGGTGGTCAGGTGTGCGGGTCAGGTGCGGTGGTCAAGTGCTGTGGTCAGGTGCGCGGGTCAGGTGCGGTGGTCAGGTGCGCGGTCAGGTGCAAGGGTCAGGTGCAGTGGTCAGGTGCGTGGGTCAGGTGCGGTGGTCAGTTGCGGTGGTCAGGTGTGCGGGTCAGGTGCTGTGGTCAGGTGCGGTGGTCAGGTGCTGTGGTCAGGTGCGGTGGTCAGGTGCGGTGGTCAGGTGCTGTGGTCAGATGCGGTGGTCAGGTGCTTTGGTCAGGTGCGTGGGTCAGGTGCATGGGTCAGGTGCACGGGTCAGGTGCGCGGGTCAGGTGCGCGGGTCAGGCGTGGTGGTTAGGTGCGGTTGTCAGGTGCGGTGGTCAGGTGCACGGGTCAGGTACGCGGGTCAGGTGTGGTGGTCAGGTGCGCTGGTCACGTGCTGTGGTCAGGTGCGCTGGTCAGGGGCTGTGATCAGGTGCGGTGGTCAGGTGCGCTGGTCAGGTGCACGGGTCAGGTGCGCTGGTCAGGTGCACGGGTCAGGTGCTGTGGTCAGGTGCAGTGGTCAGGTGCACGGGTCAGGTGCTGTGGTCACGTACGGTGGTCAGGTGCGCTGGTCAGGTGCAGTGGTCAGGTGCGCTGGTCAGGTGCACTTTTCAGGCTCGGTGGTCAGGTGCGCTGGTCAGGTGCTGTGGTCAGGTGCGCTGGTCAGGTGCACTGGTCAGCGGCGGTGATCAGGTGCGGTGGTCAGGTGCGCTGGTCAGGTGCACGGGTCAGGTGCGCTGGTCAGGTGCACGGGTCAGGTTCTGTGGTCAGGTGCGGTGGTCAGGTGCGGTGGTCAGGTGCACTGGTCAGGTGCGGTGGTCAGGTGCAGTGGTCAGGTGCAGTGGTCAGGTGCGCGGGTCAGGTGCGCGGGTCAGTTTTCGGTGGTCAGGTGCTGTGGTCAGGTGTACGGATTAGGTGCTGTGGTCAGGTGCGGTGGTCAGTTGCACGGGTCAGGTGCTGTGGTCAGGTGCGGTGGTCAGGTGCGGTGGTCAGGTGCGCTGGTCAGGTGCTGTGGTCAGGTGCGGTGGTCAGGTGCTGTGGTCAGGTGCGCGGGTCAGGTGCGCTGGTCAGGTGCGGTGGTCAGGTGCGCTGTTCAGGTGCTCGGGTCAGGTGCGCTGGTCAGGTGCACGGGTCAGGTGCACGGGTCAGGTGCGCGGGTCAGGTGCACGGGTCAGGTGCGGTGGTCAGGTGCGGTGGTCAGGTGCGCTGGTCAGGTGCGGTGGTCAGGTGCGCTGGTCAGGTGCACGGGTCAGGCGCACGGGTCAGGTGCGGTGGTCAGGTGCGGTGGTCAGGTGCGGTGGTCAGGTGCGGTGGTCAAGTGCACGGGTCAGGTGCTGTGGTCAGGTGCGCGGGTCAGGTGCTGTGGTCAGGTGCACTGGTCAGGTGCGCTGGTCAGGCTCGGTGGTCAGGTGCGGTGGTCAGGTGCGCTGGTCAGGTGCACGGGTCAGGTGCGGTGGTCAGGTGCGCGGGTCAGGTGCGGTGGTCAGGTGCGGTGTCAGATGCACTGGTCAGGTGCATTGGTCAGGTGCACTGGTCAGGTGCGGTGGTCAGGTGCGGTGGTCAAGTGCACGGGTCAGGTGCAGTGGTCAGGTGTGCGGGTCAGGTGCTGGGGTCAGGTGCGCGGGTCAGGTGCGCGGGTCAAGTTTCGGTGGTCAGGTGCTGTGGTCAGGTGTACGGATTAGGTGCTGTGGTCAGGTGCGGTGGTCAGGTGCACGGGTCAGGTGCTGTGGTCAGGTGCGGTGGTCAGGTGCGGTGGTCAGGTGCGCTGGTCAGGTGCTGTGGTCAGGTGCGGTGGTCAGGTGCTGTGGTCAGGTGCGCGGGTCAGGTGCGCTGGTCAGGTGCGGTGGTCAGGTGCGCTGTTCAGGTGCACGGGTCAGGTGCGCTGGTCAGGTGCACGGGTCAGGTGCACGGGTCAGGTGCGCGGGTCAGGTGCACGGGTCAGGTGCGGTGGTCAGGTGCGGTGGTCAGGTGCGCTGGTCAGGTGCGGTGGTCAGGTCCGCTGGTCAGGTGCACGGGTCAGGCGCACGGGTCAGGTGCGCTGGTCAGGTGCACTGGTCAGGTGCGGTGGTCAGGTGCGGTGGTCAGGTGCGGTGGTCAGGTGCGGTGGTCAAGTGCACGGGTCAGGTGCTGTGGTCAGGTGCGCGGGTCAGGTGCTGTGGTCAGGTGCACTGGTCAGGTGCGCTGGTCAGGCTCGGTGGTCAGGTGCGGTGGTCAGGTGCGCTGGTCAGGTGCGTGGGTCAGGTGCGGTGGTCAGGTGCGCGGGTCAGGTGCGGTGGTCAGGTGCGGTGTCAGGTGCACTGGTCAGGTGCGTTGGTCAGGTGCACTGGTCAGGTGCGGTGGTCAGGTGCGGTGGTCAAGTGCACGGGTCAGGTGCAGTGGTCAGGTGTGCGGGTCAGGTGCTGGGGTCAGGTGCAGTGGTCAGGTGCGCGGGTCAGGTGCGGTGGTCAGGTGCGGTGTTCAGGTGTGCGGGTCAGGTGCGGTGGCCAAGTGCTGTGGTCAGGTGCGCGGGTCAGGTGCGGTGGTCAGGTGCGCGGGTCAGGTGCACGGGTCAGGTGCAGTGGTCAGGTGCGCGGGTCAGGTGCGGTGGTCAGGTGCGGTGGTCAGGTGTGCGGGTCAGGTGCTGTGGTCAGGTGCGGTGGTCAGGTGCTGTGGTCAGGTGCGGTGGTCAGGTGCGGTGGTCAGGTGCTGTGGTCAGGTGCGGTGGTCAGGTGCTGTGGTCAGGTGCTGTGGTCAGGTGCGGTGGTCAGGTGCGCTGGTCAGGCTCGGTGGTCAGGTGCGGTGGTCAGGTGCGGTGGTCAGGTGCGCTGGTCAGGTGCGCGGGTCAGGTGCGGTGGTCAGGTGCGCGGGTCAGGTGCGGTGGTCAGGTGCGGTGTCAGGTGCACTGGTCAGGTGCGTTGGTCAGGTGCACTGGTCAGGTGCGGTGGTCAGGTGCGCGGGTCAGGCGCGGTGGTCAGGTGCGGTGGTCAGGTGCGGTGGTCAGGTGCACGGGTCAGGTGCTGTGGTCAGCTGCGGTGGTCAGGTGCGCGGGTCAGTTGCGCGTGTCAGGTGCGGTGGTCAGGTGCGCGGGTCAGGTGCGGTGCTCAGGTGCGCTGGTCAGGTGCGGCGGTCAGGTGCGCTGGTCAGGTGCGCTGGACAGGTGCGCTGGTCAGGTGCACGGGTCAGGTGCGGTGGTCAGGTGCACTGGTCAGGTGCACTGGTCAGGTGCGGTGGTCAGGTGCGGTGGTCAGGTGCGGTGGTCAGGTGCGCTGGTCAGGTGCTGTGGTCAGGTGCGCTGGTCAGGTGCAGTGGTCAGGTGCGCTGGTCAGGTGCACTGGTCAGGCTCGGTGCTCAGGTGCGTTGGTCAGGTGCTGTGGTTAGGTGCGCGGGTCAGGTGCGCTGGTCAGCGGCGGTGGTCAGGTGCGGTGGTCAGGTGCACTGGTCAGGTGCGGTGGTCAGGTGCGGTGGTCAGGTGCAGTGGTCAGGTGCGCGGGTCAGGTGCGCGGGTCAGTTTTCGGTGGTCAGGTGCTGTGGTCAGGTGTACGGGTCAGGTGCTGTGGTCAGGTGCGGTGGTCAGGTGCACGGGTCAGGTGCTGTGGTCAGGTGCGGTGGTCAGGTGCAGTGGTCAGGTGCGCTGGTCAGGTGCTGTGGTCAGGTGCGGTGGTCAGGTGCTGTGGTCAGGTGCGCGGGTCAGGTGCGGTGGTCATGTGCGGTGGTCAGGTGCGGTGGTCAGGTGCGCTGGTCAGGTGCTGTGGTCAGGTGCGCTGGTCAGGGGCGGTGATCAGGTGCGGTGGTCAGGTGCGCTGGTCAGGTGCACGGGTCAGGTGCTGTGGTCAGGTGCAGTGTTCAGGTGCACGGGTCAGGTGCTGTGGTCAGGTGCGGTGGTCAGGTGCGCTGGTCAGGTGCAGTGGTCAGGTGCGGTGGTCAGCTGCGGTGGTCAGGTGTGCGGGTCAGGTGCGGTGGTCAAGTGCTGTGGTCAGGTGCGCGGGTCAGGTGCGGTGGTCAGGTGCGCGGTCAGGTGCACGGGTCAGGTGCAGTGGTCAGGTGCGTGGGTCAGGTGCGGTGGTCAGTTGCGGTGGTCAGGTGTGCGGGTCAGGTGCTGTGGTCAGGTGCGGTGGTCAGGTGCTGTGGTCAGGTGCGGTGGTCAGGTGCGGTGGTCAGGTGCTGTGGTCAGATGCGGTGGTCAGGTGCTTTGGTCAGGTGCGCGGGTCAGGTGCATGGGTCAGGTGCACGGGTCAGGTGCGCGGGTCAGGTGCGCGGGTCAGGCGTGGTGGTTAGGTGCGGTTGTCAGGTGCGGTGGTCAGGTGCACGGGTCAGGTGCTGTGGTCAGGTGCACTGGTCAGGTGCGCTGGTCAGGCTCGGTGGTCAGGTGCGGTGGTCAGGTGCGCTGGTCAGGTGCACGGGTCAGGTGCGGTGGTCAGGTGCGCGGGTCAGGTGCGGTGGTCAGGTGCGGTGTCAGGTGCACTGGTCAGGTGCGTTGGTCAGGTGCACTGGTCAGGTGCGGTGGTCAGGTGCGGTGGTCAAGTGCACGGGTCAGGTGCAGTGGTCAGGTGTGCGGGTCAGGTGCTGGGGTCAGGTGCGCGGGTCAGGTGCGCGGGTCAAGTTTCGGTGGTCAGGTGCTGTGGTCAGGTGTACGGATTAGGTGCTGTGGTCAGGTGCGGTGGTCAGGTGCACGGGTCAGGTGCTGTGGTCAGGTGCGGTGGTCAGGTGCGGTGGTCAGGTGCGCTGGTCAGGTGCTGTGGTCAGGTGCGGTGGTCAGGTGCTGTGGTCAGGTGCGCGGGTCAGGTGCGCTGGTCAGGTGCGGTGGTCAGGTGCGCTGTTCAGGTGCACGGGTCAGGTGCGCTGGTCAGGTGCACGGGTCAGGTGCACGGGTCAGGTGCGCGGGTCAGGTGCACGGGTCAGGTGCGGTGGTCAGGTGCGGTGGTCAGGTGCGCTGGTCAGGTGCGGTGGTCAGGTGCGCTGGTCAGGTGCACGGGTCAGGCGCACGGGTCAGGTGCGCTGGTCAGGTGCACTGGTCAGGTGCGGTGGTCAGGTGCGGTGGTCAGGTGCGGTGGTCAGGTGCGGTGGTCAAGTGCACGGGTCAGGTGCTGTGGTCAGGTGCGCGGGTCAGGTGCTGTGGTCAGGTGCACTGGTCAGGTGCGCTGGTCAGGCTCGGTGGTCAGGTGCGGTGGTCAGGTGCGCTGGTCAGGTGCGTGGGTCAGGTGCGGTGGTCAGGTGCGCGGGTCAGGTGCGGTGGTCAGGTGCGGTGTCAGGTGCACTGGTCCGGTGCGTTGGTCAGGTGCACTGGTCAGGTGCGGTGGTCAGGTGCGGTGGTCAAGTGCACGGGTCAGGTGCAGTGGTCAGGTGTGCGGGTCAGGTGCTGGGGTCAGGTGCAGTGGTCAGGTGCGCGGGTCAGGTGCGGTGGTCAGGTGCGGTGTTCAGGTGTGCGGGTCAGGTGCGGTGGCCAAGTGCTGTGGTCAGGTGCGCGGGTCAGGTGCGGTGGTCAGGTGCGCGGGTCAGGTGCACGGGTCAGGTGCAGTGGTCAGGTGCGCGGGTCAGGTGCGGTGGTCAGGTGCGGTGGTCAGGTGTGCGGGTCAGGTGCTGTGGTCAGGTGCGGTGGTCAGGTGCTGTGGTCAGGTGCGGTGGTCAGGTGCGGTGGTCAGGTGCTGTGGTCAGGTGCGGTGGTCAGGTGCTGTGGTCAGGTGCTGTGGTCAGGTGCGGTGGTCAGGTGCGCTGGTCAGGCTCGGTGGTCAGGTGCGGTGGTCAGGTGCGGTGGTCAGGTGCGCTGGTCAGGTGCGCGGGTCAGGTGCGGTGGTCAGGTGCGCGGGTCAGGTGCGGTGGTCAGGTGCGGTGTCAGGTGCACTGGTCAGGTGCGTTGGTCAGGTGCACTGGTCAGGTGCGGTGGTCAGGTGCGCGGGTCAGGCGCGGTGGTCAGGTGCGGTGGTCAGGTGCGGTGGTCAGGTGCACGGGTCAGGTGCTGTGGTCAGCTGCGGTGGTCAGGTGTGCGGGTCAGTTGCGCGTGTCAGGTGCGGTGGTCAGGTGCGCGGGTCAGGTGCGGTGCTCAGGTGCGCTGGTCAGGTGCGGCGGTCAGGTGCGCTGGTCAGGTGCGCTGGACAGGTGCGCTGGTCAGGTGCACGGGTCAGGTGCGGTGGTCAGGTGCACTGGTCAGGTGCACTGGTCAGGTGCGGTGGTCAGGTGCGGTGGCCAGGTGCGGTGGTCAGGTGCGCTGGTCAGGTGCTGTGGTCAGGTGCGCTGGTCAGGGGCGGTGATCAGGTGCGGTGGTCAGGTGCGCTGGTCAGGTGCACGGGTCAGGTGCGCTGGTCAGGTGCACGGGTCAGGTGCTGTGGTCAGGTGCAGTGGTCAGGTGCACGGGTCAGGTGCTGTGGTCAGGTGCGGTGGTCAGGTGCGCTGGTCAGGTGCAGTGGTCAGGTGCGCTGGTCAGGTGCACTGGTCAGGCTCGGTGGTCAGGTGCGCTGGTCAGGTGCTGTGGTCAGGTGCGCGGGTCAGGTGCGCTGGTCAGCGGCGGTGGTCAGGTGCGGTGGTCAGGTGCACTGGTCAGGTGCGGTGGTCAGGTGCGGTGGTCAGGTGCAGTGGTCAGGTGCGCGGGTCAGGTGCGCGGGTCAGTTTTCGGTGGTCAGGTGCTGTGGTCAGGTGTACGGGTCAGGTGCTGTGGTCAGGTGCGGTGGTCAGGTGCACGGGTCAGGTGCTGTGGTCAGGTGCGGTGGTCAGGTGCAGTGGTCAGGTGCGCTGGTCAGGTGCTGTGGTCAGGTGCGGTGGTCAGGTGCTGTGGTCAGGTGCGCGGGTCAGGTGCGGTGGTCATGTGCGGTGGTCAGGTGCGGTGGTCAGGTGCGCTGGTCAGGTGCTGTGGTCAGGTGCGGTGGTCAGGGGCGGTGATCAGGTGCGGTGGTCAGGTGCGCTGGTCAGGTGCACGGGTCAGGTGCTGTGGTCAGGTGCAGTGTTCAGGTGCACGAGTCAGGTGCTGTGGTCAGGTGCGGTGGTCAGGTGCGCTGGTCAGGTGCAGTGGTCAGGTGCGGTGGTCAGCTGCGGTGGTCAGGTGTGCGGGTCAGGTGCGGTGGTCAAGTGCTGTGGTCAGGTGCGCGGGTCAGGTGCGGTGGTCAGGTGCGCGGTCAGGTGCACGGGTCAGGTGCAGTGGTCAGGTGCGTGGGTCAGGTGCGGTGGTCAGTTGCGGTGGTCAGGTGTGCGGGTCAGGTGCTGTGGTCAGGTGCGGTGGTCAGGTGCTGTGGTCAGGTGCGGTGGTCAGGTGCGGTGGTCAGGTGCTGTGGTCAGATGCGGTGGTCAGGTGCTTTGGTCAGGTGCGCGGGTCAGGTGCATGGGTCAGGTGCACGGGTCAGGTGCGCGGGTCAGGTGCGCGGGTCAGGCGTGGTGGTTAGGTGCGGTTGTCAGGTGCGGTGGTCAGGTGCACGGGTCAGGTGCGCTGGTCAGGTGCTGTGGTCAGGTGCGCTGGTCAGGGGCTGTGATCAGGTGCGGTGGTCAGGTGCTGTGGTCAGGTGCACGGGTCAGGTGCGCTGGTCAGGTGCACGGGTCAGGTGCTGTGGTCAGGTGCAGTGGTCAGGTGCACGGGTCAGGTGCTGTGGTCACGTACGGTGGTCAGGTGCGCTGGTCAGGTGCAGTGGTCAGGTGCGCTGGTCAGGTGCACTTTTCAGGCTCGGTGGTCAGGTGCGCTGGTCAGGTGCTGTGGTCAGGTGCGGTGGTCAGGTGCACTGGTCAGCGGCGGTGATCAGGTGCGGTGGTCAGGTGCGCTGGTCAGGTGCACGGGTCAGGTGCGCTGGTCAGGTGCACGGGTCAGGTTCTGTGGTCAGGTGCGGTGGTCAGGTGCGGTGGTCAGGTGCACTGGTCAGGTGCGGTGGTCAGGTGCAGTGGTCAGGTGCAGTGGTCAGGTGCGCGGGTCAGGTGCGCGGGTCAGTTTTCGGTGGTCAGGTGCTGTGGTCAGGTGTACGGATTAGGTGCTGTGGTCAGGTGCGGTGGTCAGGTGCACGGGTCAGGTGCTGTGGTCAGGTGCGGTGGTCAGGTGCGGTGGTCAGGTGCGCTGGTCAGGTGCTGTGGTCAGGTGCGGTGGTCAGGTGCTGTGGTCAGGTGCGCGGGTCAGGTGCGCTGGTCAGGTGCGGTGGTCAGGTGCGCTGGTCAGGTGCTCGGGTCAGGTGCGCTGGTCAGGTGCACGGGTCAGGTGCACGGGTCAGGTGCGCGGGTCAGGTGCACGGGTCAGGTGCGGTGGTCAGGTGCGGTGGTCAGGTGCGCTGGTCAGGTGCGGTGGTCAGGTGCGCTGGTCAGGTGCACGGGTCAGGCGCACGGGTCAGGTGCGCTGGTCAGGTGCACTGGTCAGGTGCGGTGGTCAGGTGCGGTGGTCAGGTGCGGTGGTCAGGTGCGGTGGTCAAGTGCACGGGTCAGGTGCTGTGGTCAGGTGCGCGGGTCAGGTGCTGTGGTCAGGTGCACTGGTCAGGTGCGCTGGTCAGGCTCGGTGGTCAGGTGCAGTGGTCAGGTGCGCTGGTCAGGTGCGCGGGTCAGGTGCGGTGGTCAGGTGCGCGGGTCAGGTGCGGTGGTCAGGTGCGGTGTCAGGTGCACTGGTCAGGTGCGTTGGTCAGGTGCACTGGTCAGGTGCGGTGGTCAGGTGCGGTGGTCAAGTGCACGGGTCAGGTGCAGTGGTCAGGTGTGCGGGTCAGGTGCTGGGGTCAGGTGCAGTGGTCAGGTGCGCGGGTCAGGTGCGGTGGTCAGGTGCGGTGTTCAGGTGTGCGGGTCAGGTGCGGTGGCCAAGTGCTGTGGTCAGGTGCGCGGGTCAGGTGCGGTGGTCAGGTGCGCGGGTCAGGTGCACGGGTCAGGTGCAGTGGTCAGGTGCGCGGGTCAGGTGCGGTGGTCAGGTGCGGTGGTCAGGTGTGCGGGTCAGGTGCTGTGGTCAGGTGCGGTGGTCAGGTGCTGTGGTCAGGTGCGGTGGTCAGGTGCGGTGGTCAGGTGCTGTGGTCAGGTGCGGTGGTCAGGTGCTGTGGTCAGGTGCTGTGGTCAGGTGCGGTGGTCAGGTGCGCTGGTCAGGCTCGGTGGTCAGGTGCGGTGGTCAGGTGCGGTGGTCAGGTGCGCTGGTCAGGTGCGTGGGTCAGGTGCGGTGGTCAGGTGCGCGGGTCAGGTGTGGTGGTCAGGTGCGGTGTCAGGTGCACTGGTCAGGTGCGTTGGTCAGGTGCACTGGTCAGGTGCGGTGGTCAGGTGCGCGGGTCAGGCGCGGTGGTCAGGTGCGGTGGTCAGGTGCGCGGGTCAGGTGCGGTGCTCAGGTGCGCTGGTCAGGTGCGGCGGTCAGGTGCGCTGGTCAGGTGCGCTGGACAGGTGCGCTGGTCAGGTGCACGGGTCAGGTGCGGTGGTCAGGTGCACTGGTCAGGTGCACTGGTCAGGTGCGGTGGTCAGGTGCGGTGGTCAGGTGCGGTGGTCAGGTGCGCTGGTCAGGTGCTGTGGTCAGGTGCGCTGGTCAGGGGCGGTGATCAGGTGCGGTGGTCAGGTGCGCTGGTCAGGTGCATGGGTCAGGTGCGCTGGTCAGGTGCACGGGTCAGGTGCTGTGGTCAGGTGCAGTGGTCAGGTGCACGGGTCAGGTGCTGTGGTCAGGTGCGGTGGTCAGGTGCGCTGGTCAGGTGCATTGGTCAGGTGCGCTGGTCAGGTGCACTGGTCAGGCTCGGTGGTCAGGTGCGCTGGTCAGGTGCTGTGGTCAGGTGCGCGGGTCAGGTGCGCTGGTCAGCGGCGGTGGTCAGGTGCGGTGATCAGGTGCACTGGTCAGGTGCAGTGGTCAGGTGCGCGGGTCAGGTGCGCGGGTCAGTTTTCGGTGGTCAGGTGCTGTGGTCAGGTGTACGGGTCAGGTGCTGTGGTCAGGTGCGGTGGTCAGGTGCACGGGTCAGGTGCTGTGGTCAGGTGCGGTGGTCAGGTGCAGTGGTCAGGTGCGCTGGTCAGGTGCTGTGGTCAGGTGCGGTGGTCAGGTGCTGTGGTCAGGTGCGCGGGTCAGGTGCGGTGGTCATGTGCGGTGGTCAGGTGCGGTGGTCAGGTGCTGTGGTCAGGTGCGCGGGTCAGGTGCGCTGGTCAGGTGGGGTGTTCAGGTGCGCTGGTCAGGTGCACGGGTCAGGTGCGCTGGTCAGGTGCACGGGTCAGGTGCACGGGTCAGGTGCGGTGGTCAGGTGCGGTGGTCAGGTGCGCTGGTCAGGTGCGGTGGTCAGGTGCGCTGGTCAGGTGCACGGGGCAGGCGCACGGGTCAGGTGCGTTGGTCAGGTGCGGTGGTCAGGTGCGGTGGTCAGGTGCGGTGGTCAGGTGCACGGGTCAGGTGCGGTGGTCAGGTGCACGGGTCAGGTGCTGTGGTCAGGTGCGGTGGTCAGGTGCACTGGTCAGGTGCGGTGGTGAGGTGCACTGATCAGGTGCGCTGGTCAGGTGCGCTGGTCAGGTGCGGTGGTCAGGTGCGCGGGTCAGGTGCTGTGGTCAGGTGCGCGGGTCAGGTGCGGTGGTCAGGTGCGGTGGTCAGGTGCGCGGGTCAGGTGCGCGGGTCAGGTGCACGGGTCAGGTGCACGGGTCAGGTGCAGTGGTCAGGTGCGCGGGTCAGGTGCGGTGGTCAGGTGCGGTGGTCAGGTGTGCGGGTCAGGTGCTGTGGTCAGGTGCGGTGGTCAGGTGCTGTGGTCAGGTGCGGTGGTCAGGTGCTGTGGTCAGGTGCTGTGGTCAGGTGCGGTGGTCAGGTGCTGTGGTCAGGTGCGCGGGTCAGGTGCTGTGGTCAGGTGCACTGGTCAGGTGCGCTGGTCAGGCTCGGTGGTCAGGTGCGGTGGTCAGGTGCGCTGGTCAGGTGCGCGGGTCAGGGGCGGTGGTCAGGTGCGCGGGTCAGGTGCGGTGGTCAGGTTCGGTGTCAGGTGCACTGGTCAGGTGCGTTGGTCAGGTGCACTGGTCAGGTGCGGTGGTCAGGTGCGGTGGTCAAGTGCACGGGTCAGGTGCAGTGGCCAGGTGTGCGGGTCAGGTGCTGGGGTCAGGTACAGTGGTCAGGTGCGCGGGTCAGGTGCGGTGGTCAGGTGCGGTGTTCAGGTGTGCGGGTCAGGTGCACGGGTCAGGTGCAGTGGTCAGGTGCGTGGGTCAGGTGCGGTGGTCAGTTGCGGTGGTCAGGTGTGCGGGTCAGGTGCTGTGGTCAGGTGCGGTGGTCAGGTGCTGTGGTCAGGTGCGGTGGTCAGGTGCGGTGGTCAGGTGCTGTGGTCAGATGCGGTGGTCAGGTGCTTTGGTCAGGTGCGCGGGTCAGGTGCATGGGTCAGGTGCACGGGTCAGGTGCGCGGGTCAGGTGCGCGGGTCAGGCGTGGTGGTTAGGTGCGGTTGTCAGGTGCGGTGGTCAGGTGCACGGGTCAGGTGCGCTGGTCAGGTGCTGTGGTCAGGTGCGCTGGTCAGGGGCTGTGATCAGGTGCGGTGGTCAGGTGCTGTGGTCAGGTGCACGGGTCAGGTGCGCTGGTCAGGTGCACGGGTCAGGTGCTGTGGTCAGGTGCAGTGGTCAGGTGCACGGGTCAGGTGCTGTGGTCACGTACGGTGGTCAGGTGCGCTGGTCAGGTGCAGTGGTCAGGTGCGCTGGTCAGGTGCACTTTTCAGGCTCGGTGGTCAGGTGCGCTGGTCAGGTGCTGTGGTCAGGTGCGGTGGTCAGGTGCACTGGTCAGCGGCGGTGATCAGGTGCGGTGGTCAGGTGCGCTGGTCAGGTGCACGGGTCAGGTGCGCTGGTCAGGTGCACGGGTCAGGTTCTGTGGTCAGGTGCGGTGGTCAGGTGCGGTGGTCAGGTGCACTGGTCAGGTGCGGTGGTCAGGTGCAGTGGTCAGGTGCAGTGGTCAGGTGCACGGGTCAGGTGCTGTGGTCAGGTGCGGTGGTCAGGTGCGGTGGTCAGGTGCGCTGGTCAGGTGCTGTGGTCAGGTGCGGTGGTCAGGTGCTGTGGTCAGGTGCGCGGGTCAGGTGCGCTGGTCAGGTGCGGTGGTCAGGTGCGCTGGTCAGGTGCTCGGGTCAGGTGCGCTGGTCAGGTGCACGGGTCAGGTGCACGGGTCAGGTGCGCGGGTCAGGTGCACGGGTCAGGTGCGGTGGTCAGGTGCGGTGGTCAGGTGCGCTGGTCAGGTGCGGTGGTCAGGTGCGCTGGTCAGGTGCACGGGTCAGGCGCACGGGTCAGGTGCGCTGGTCAGGTGCACTGGTCAGGTGCGGTGGTCAGGTGCGGTGGTCAGGTGCGGTGGTCAGGTGCGGTGGTCAAGTGCACGGGTCAGGTGCTGTGGTCAGGTGCGCGGGTCAGGTGCTGTGGTCAGGTGCACTGGTCAGGTGCGCTGGTCAGGCTCGGTGGTCAGGTGCAGTGGTCAGGTGCGCTGGTCAGGTGCGCGGGTCAGGTGCGGTGGTCAGGTGCGCGGGTCAGGTGCGGTGGTCAGGTGCGGTGTCAGGTGCACTGGTCAGGTGCGTTGGTCAGGTGCACTGGTCAGGTGCGGTGGTCAGGTGCGGTGGTCAAGTGCACGGGTCAGGTGCAGTGGTCAGGTGTGCGGGTCAGGTGCTGGGGTCAGGTGCAGTGGTCAGGTGCGCGGGTCAGGTGCGGTGGTCAGGTGCGGTGTTCAGGTGTGCGGGTCAGGTGCGGTGGCCAAGTGCTGTGGTCAGGTGCGCGGGTCAGGTGCGGTGGTCAGGTGCGCGGGTCAGGTGCACGGGTCAGGTGCAGTGGTCAGGTGCGCGGGTCAGGTGCGGTGGTCAGGTGCGGTGGTCAGGTGTGCGGGTCAGGTGCTGTGGTCAGGTGCGGTGGTCAGGTGCTGTGGTCAGGTGCGGTGGTCAGGTGCGGTGGTCAGGTGCTGTGGTCAGGTGCGGTGGTCAGGTGCTGTGGTCAGGTGCTGTGGTCAGGTGCGGTGGTCAGGTGCGCTGGTCAGGCTCGGTGGTCAGGTGCGGTGGTCAGGTGCGGTGGTCAGGTGCGCTGGTCAGGTGCGTGGGTCAGGTGCGGTGGTCAGGTGCGCGGGTCAGGTGTGGTGGTCAGGTGCGGTGTCAGGTGCACTGGTCAGGTGCGTTGGTCAGGTGCACTGGTCAGGTGCGGTGGTCAGGTGCGCGGGTCAGGCGCGGTGGTCAGGTGCGGTGGTCAGGTGCGCGGGTCAGGTGCGGTGCTCAGGTGCGCTGGTCAGGTGCGGCGGTCAGGTGCGCTGGTCAGGTGCGCTGGACAGGTGCGCTGGTCAGGTGCACGGGTCAGGTGCGGTGGTCAGGTGCACTGGTCAGGTGCACTGGTCAGGTGCGGTGGTCAGGTGCGGTGGTCAGGTGCGGTGGTCAGGTGCGCTGGTCAGGTGCTGTGGTCAGGTGCGCTGGTCAGGGGCGGTGATCAGGTGCGGTGGTCAGGTGCGCTGGTCAGGTGCACGGGTCAGGTGCGCTGGTCAGGTGCACGGGTCAGGTGCTGTGGTCAGGTGCAGTGGTCAGGTGCACGGGTCAGGTGCTGTGGTCAGGTGCGGTGGTCAGGTGCGCTGGTCAGGTGCAGTGGTCAGGTGCGCTGGTCAGGTGCACTGGTCAGGCTCGGTGGTCAGGTGCGCTGGTCAGGTGCTGTGGTCAGGTGCGCGGGTCAGGTGCGCTGGTCAGCGGCGGTGGTCAGGTGCGGTGGTCAGGTGCACTGGTCAGGTGCAGTGGTCAGGTGCGCGGGTCAGGTGCGCGGGTCAGTTTTCGGTGGTCAGGTGCTGTGGTCAGGTGTACGGGTCAGGTGCTGTGGTCAGGTGCGGTGGTCAGGTGCACGGGTCAGGTGCTGTGGTCAGGTGCGGTGGTCAGGTGCAGTGGTCAGGTGCGCTGGTCAGGTGCTGTGGTCAGGTGCGGTGGTCAGGTGCTGTGGTCAGGTGCGCGGGTCAGGTGCGCTGGTCAGGTGGGGTGTTCAAGTGCGCTGGTCAGGTGCACGGGTCAGGTGCGCTGGTCAGGTGCACGGGTCAGGTGCACGGGTCAGGTGCGGTGGTCAGGTGCGGTGGTCAGGTGCGCTGGTCAGGTGCGGTGGTCAGGTGCGCTGGTCAGGTGCACGGGGCAGGCGCACGGGTCAGGTGCGTTGGTCAGGTGCGTTGGTCAGGTGCGGTGGTCAGGTGCGGTGGTCAGGTGCACGGGTCAGGTGCGGTGGTCAGGTGCACGGGTCAGGTGCTGTGGTCAGGTGCGGTGGTCAGGTGCACTGGTCAGGTGCGGTGGTGAGGTGCACTGATCAGGTGCGCTGGTCAGGTGCGCTGGTCAGGTGCGGTGGTCAGGTGCGCGGGTCAGGTGCTGTGGTCAGGTGCGCGGGTCAGGTGCGGTGGTCAGGTGCGGTGGTCAGGTGCGCGGGTCAGGTGCGCGGGTCAGGTGCACGGGTCAGGTGCACGGGTCAGGTGCAGTGGTCAGGTGCGCGGGTCAGGTGCGGTGGTCAGGTGCGGTGGTCAGGTGTGCGGGTCAGGTGCTGTGGTCAGGTGCGGTGGTCAGGTGCTGTGGTCAGGTGCGGTGGTCAGGTGCTGTGGTCAGGTGCTGTGGTCAGGTGCGGTGGTCAGGTGCTGTGGTCAGGTGCGCGGGTCAGGTGCTGTGGTCAGGTGCACTGGTCAGGTGCGCTGGTCAGGCTCGGTGGTCAGGTGCGGTGGTCAGGTGCGCTGGTCAGGTGCGCGGGTCAGGGGCGGTGGTCAGGTGCGCGGGTCAGGTGCGGTGGTCAGGTTCGGTGTCAGGTGCACTGGTCAGGTGCGTTGGTCAGGTGCACTGGTCAGGTGCGGTGGTCAGGTGCGGTGGTCAAGTGCACGGGTCAGGTGCAGTGGCCAGGTGTGCGGGTCAGGTGCTGGGGTCAGGTGCAGTGGTCAGGTGCGCGGGTCAGGTGCGGTGGTCAGGTGCGGTGTTCAGGTGTGCGGGTCAGGTGCGGTGGCCAAGTGCTGTGGTCAGGTGCGCGGGTCAGGTGCGGTGGTCAGGTGCGCGGGTCAGGTGCACGGGTCAGGTGCAGTGGTCAGGTGCGCGGGTCAGGTGCGGTGGTCAGGTGCGGTGGTCAGGTGTGCGGGTCAGGTGCTGTGGTCAGGTGCGGTGGTCAGGTGCTGTGGTAGGTGCGGTGGTCAGGTGCGGTGGTCAGGTGCTGTGGTCAGGTGCGGTGGTCAGGTGCTGTGGTCAGGTGCTGTGGTCAGGTGCGGTGGTCAGGTGCGCTGGTCAGGCTCGGTGGTCAGGTGCGGTGGTCAGGTGCGGTGGTCAGGTGCGCTGGTCAGGTGCGCGGGTCAGGTGCGGTGGTCAGGTGCGCGGGTCAGGTGCGGTGGTCAGGTGCGGTGTCAGGTGTACTGGTCAGGTGCGTTGGTCAGGTGCACTGGTCAGGTGCGGTGGTCAGGTGCGCGGGTCAGGCGCGGTGGTCAGGTGCGGTGGTCAGGTGCGGTGGTCAGGTGCACGGGTCAGGTGCTGTGGTCAGCTGCGGTGGTCAGGTGCGCGGGTCAGTTGCGCGTGTCAGGTGCGGTTGTCAGGTGCGGTGGTCAGGTGCGGTGCTCAGGTGCGCTGGTCAGGTGCGGCGGTCAGGTGCGCTGGTCAGGTGCGCTGGACAGGTGCGCTGGTCAGGTGCACGGGTCAAGTGCGGTGGTCAGGTGCACTGGTCAGGTGCACTGGTCAGGTGCGGTGGTCAGGTGCGGTGGTCAGGTGCGGTGGTCAGGTGCGCTGGTCAGGTGCTGTGGTCAGGTGCGCTGGTCAGGGGCGGTGATCAGGTGCGGTGGTCAGGTGCGCTGGTCAGGTGCACGGGTCAGGTGCGCTGGTCAGGTGCACGGGTCAGGTGCTGTGGTCAGGTGCAGTGGTCAGGTGCACGGGTCAGGTGCTGTGGTCAGGTGCGGTGGTCAGGTGCGCTGGTCAGGTGCAGTGGTCAGGTGCGCTGGTCAGGTGCACTGGTCAGGCTCGGTGGTCAGGTGCGCTGGTCAGGTGCTGTGGTCAGGTGCGCGGGTCAGGTGCGGTGGTCAGGTGCGTGGTCAGGTGCGGTGGTCAGGTGCAGTGGTCAGGTGCGCGGGTCAGGTGCGCGGGTCAGTTTTCGGTGGTCAGGTGCTGTGGTCAGGTGTACGGGTCAGGTGCTGTGGTCAGGTGCGGTGGTCAGGTGCACGGGTCAGGTGCTGTGGTCAGGTGCGGTGGTCAGGTGCAGTGGTCAGGTGCGCTGGTCAGGTGCTGTGGTCAGGTGCGGTGGTCAGGTGCTGTGGTCAGGTGCGCGGGTCAGGTGCGCTGGTCAGGTGCTGTGTTCAGGTGCGCTGGTCAGGTGCACGGGTCAGGTGCGCTGGTCAGGTGCACGGGTCAGGTGCACGGGTCAGGTGCGGTGGTCAGGTGCGGTGGTCAGGTGCGCTGGTCAGGTGCGGTGGTCAGGTGCGCTGGTCAGGTGCACGGGTCAGGCGCACGGGTCAGGTGCGTTGGTCAGGTGCGGTGGTCAGGTGCGGTGGTCAGGTGCGGTGGTCAGGTGTACGGGTCAGGTGCGGTGGTCAGGTGCACGGGTCAGGTGCTGTGGTCAGGTGCGGTGGTCAGGTGCACTGGTCAGGTGCGGTGGTCAGGTGCACTGATCAGGTGCGCTGGTCAGGTGCGCTGGTCAGGTGCGGTGGTCAGGTGCGCGGGTCAGGTGCTGTGGTCAGGTGCACTGGTCAGGTGCGCTGGTCAGGCTCGGTGGTCAGGTGCGGTGGTCAGGTGCGCTGGTCAGGTGCGCGGGTCAGGGGCGGTGGTCAGGTGCGCGGGTCAGGTGCGGTGGTCAGGTGCGGTGTCAGGTGCACGGGTCAGGTGCTGTGGTCAGGTGCAGTGGTCAGGTGCACGGGTCAGGTGCTGTGGTCAGGTGCGGTGGTCAGGTGCGCTGGTCAGGTGCAGTGGTCAGGTGCGCTGGTCAGGTGCACTGGTCAGGCTCGGTGGTCAGGTGCGCTGGTCAGGTGCTGTGGTCAGGTGCGCGGGTCAGGTGCGGTGGTCAGGTGCGTGGTCAGGTGCGGTGGTCAGGTGCAGTGGTCAGGTGCGCGGGTCAGGTGCGCGGGTCAGTTTTCGGTGGTCAGGTGCTGTGGTCAGGTGTACGGGTCAGGTGCTGTGGTCAGGTGCGGTGGTCAGGTGCACGGGTCAGGTGCTGTGGTCAGGTGCGGTGGTCAGGTGCAGTGGTCAGGTGCGCTGGTCAGGTGCTGTGGTCAGGTGCGGTGGTCAGGTGCTGTGGTCAGGTGCGCGGGTCAGGTGCGCTGGTCAGGTGCTGTGTTCAGGTGCGCTGGTCAGGTGCACGGGTCAGGTGCGCTGGTCAGGTGCACGGGTCAGGTGCACGGGTCAGGTGCGGTGGTCAGGTGCGGTGGTCAGGTGCGCTGGTCAGGTGCGGTGGTCAGGTGCGCTGGTCAGGTGCACGGGTCAGGCGCACGGGTCAGGTGCGTTGGTCAGGTGCGGTGGTCAGGTGCGGTGGTCAGGTGCGGTGGTCAGGTGCACGGGTCAGGTGCGGTGGTCAGGTGCACGGGTCAGGTGCTGTGGTCAGGTGCGGTGGTCAGGTGCACTGGTCAGGTGCGGTGGTCAGGTGCACTGATCAGGTGCGCTGGTCAGGTGCGCTGGTCAGGTGCGGTGGTCAGGTGCGCGGGTCAGGTGCTGTGGTCAGGTGCGCGGGTCAGGTGCGGTGGTCAGGTGCGGTGGTCAGGTGCGCGGGTCAGGTGCTGTGGTCAGGTGCGGTGGCCAAGTGCTTTGGTCAGGTGCGCGGGTCAGGTGCGCGGGTCAGGTGCGGTGGTCAGGTGCGCGGGTCAGGTGCACGGGTCAGGTGCAGTGGTCAGGTGCGCGGGTCAGGTGCGGTGGTCAGGTGCGCGGGTCAGGTGCACGGGTCAGGTGCAGTGGTCAGGTGCGGTGGTCTCTTGATTCCCCTATAGTCCAAAAATATATTGATCTCGGCCTTAAATATATTTAAAGACTCAGCATCCACAGCCCTCTGGGGCAGAGAATTCCAAAGATTCACAAACCTCTGAGTGAAGAAATTCCTCCTCATCTCAGTCTTAAATGGCCGACCCCTTATCCTGACACTGTGACCCCTAGTTCCAAACACTCCAGCCTAGAAACAACTTCTCAGCATCTACCCTGTCAATCCCCTTCAGAATCTTGTATGTTTCAATGAGATCACCTCTCATTCTTCTAAACTCCAGGGAGTATAGGCCCCTTCTACACAACCTCTCATCATCGGACAGCCCTCTCTTCCGAGGAATCAATCCAGTGAACCTTCGTTGCACTGCCTCCAAGGCAAGTATATCCTTCCTTATATAAGGAGACTGAAACTGTGCACAGTACTCCAGGGGCTAGAAATTCGGGGCATTTGCGTCTCTCGTTAACGCCCCCGGGGGGCGCTAATGGGGCACAAACGACTTTTCGCCCGGGTGCAGCATCGCTAACGACGCCTGCTAAATTCAGCGGGAGTTTAGCGGTGGCGGTAACCAGTAGCGCCTCGCTCCGCTGTGCAGGTGATCACCGTGCGCAGCGCCCCGTTTTCGCCCCACCTGCAAAATTGGCCCGCGCCCCTGAATCTGCGCCAGGCGATGACAGCGACCGATTCAGGGGGCGGGAACGGAGCGGCAGGAGGCTCGCGGGGCGCTAAGTAAAGGGGAGGTGGCGGGCGGGGGAATAAAAATCGGCCGACTTACTTCTCGCGGCCCATTGCCTCTTTGAACGTGGGGTCCGTGCCGCGATCTGGCAGCCTGGCACTCTTGTGTGCTGGGCTGCTGGCACGGCTCCCCGCTCCCTGACGGTCCAGGTAGGGCCCTGCAGAGTTGTGGGCTTGGGCCCTCCCCTTTAATGAGGGGAAGAGCCCTTCCATGCGGCAGCGCTACGTGGCCCAGTGTGTAGCGCTGCAGAACGCACCGCCCCGATATTCGGGGTTAGCGTTCTAAGAAGGAAGTGGAGCGCTTGAATTAGTGTTCCACCTCCCTCTTGGAGCACTAAAACTGAATTTACCGATCGCCACCGCTATTTTTCGCCGGGCGCTAAATTTAATGCCCAGGCGATGTTAGCGACCCAAAATGGTGGCAAGCGAATTTTTTCCCCAGGTGTGGTCTCACCAAAGCCCTGTACAATTGTAGTAAGACTTCCTTACTCTTATACTCCAACCCTCTTACAATAAGGGGCCAGCATGCCATTTGCCTTCCTAATTGCTTGCTGTACCTGCATGTTAACTTTCTGTGTTTCCTGTACGAGGACACCCAAATCTCTCTGAACAACAACATTTGAAAGGTTCTCACCATTTAAAAAATACACTGTTTTTCTATTCTTCCTACCAAAGTGAATAACCTCACATTTCCCCACATTATACTCCATCTGCCAGCTTACTGCTCACTCACTTAACCTGTCTCTATCCCTTTGCAGACTCTTTGTGTTCTCCTCACAGCTTACTGTCCCACCTAGCTTTGTATCGTCAGCAAACTTGGATACATTACACTCGGTCCCTTCATCTAAGTCGTTAATATAGATTGTAAATAGCTGAGGCCCCAACACTGATCCCTGCGGCACCCCACTAGTTACAGCCTGCCAACCTGAAAAAGAACCGTTTATCCCAACTCTCTGTTTTCTGTCTGTTAACCAATCCTCTATCCATGCTACTATATTACCCCCAACCCATGAGCCCTACTCTTGTGTAATAACCTTTTATGTGGAACCTTATCGAATGCCTTTTGAAAATCCAAATATACTACATCCACTGGTTCCCCTTTATCTACCCTGCTAGTTACATCTTCAAAAAATAAATTTGTCAAACGCGATTTCCCTTTCATAAAACCATGCTGACTCTGCCTAATCGTATTATAATTTGCTCAGTGCCCTGTTACCACTTCCTTAATAATGGATTCCAGCATTTTCCCGACGACTGATGTCATGTTACGACGACTGAGCATCCTGACTTAGAAATATATCGCCTATCCTTCATCGTCGCTGGGTCAAAATCCTGGAACTCCCTACCTTACAGCACTGTGGGAGTACCTTCACCACACGGACTGCAGTGGTTCAAGAAGGCGGCTCACCACCACCTTCTCAAGGGCAATTAGGGATGGGCAATAAATGCTGGCCTTGCCAGCGACGCCCACATCCCGTGAATGAATAAAAAAGAATGAGGCTCACGCCCCACACTGACTCCTACAGGCAAGGACCCTGCCCCCCCACCGTCTGCCCACTTTACGCTGCAATTGGAACTTGCCCCGTTAGTGGTGGGTTTGGCCGAAGCATGTCTTCCCTCTGACTGGTCGTCAAGCTTGTTGGGTTTTTTTCCTCTCTGATACACCAGGAGAATTGTTTCTGAGGCCAGCGATTTGAGGACTATGCTGTTTATAGTTGAAATGTGAAGACAAATATGAGTAATTAGCCCAATTTGCACTTGGGCTGTAGTTCTCCATGTTGTTATGCATAACGTAATTGATGGATTTGGTTAACTGACTGGTGCCTGGGTGATCAGCCAGACTTGGGAAAAATCCATGGAGCATGTCTTGGGTTTCTGTAATTGTTAAGTGTTTACATTTGCACAGGAGTGAGCCTTTGGCCTAGTGGTAATATTCCCACCTCAGCGTCAGAAGATGAGGGGTGCAAACCCTGCTCCCGGCAGTCCCGGCTAGAGGAAACCAGAGCTCTAGCCCTGAATTCCAAGTTAACATCCAGCAGGGTACTTGGATCCGGTGGGTGTGGATGGGCCCTCCCTCATTGTATGGGTTGTGGGAGCCCATCAAACCCTCCTGCCTTACAGGACTAACCTCCCTATCACTGGTATAAGAGATGGTTACAGCCATGGAAGGAGCATTCACGTTGCGGCCTGTCAGACTGTTAATCCTTCCACTACTTCTCCCAGGGAAGATATGGGTTGACTGGCTATATAATGACCTAGTGCTTGCCCCTCACTGCACTGGCTGGGCAGTCCTTCACTGCAATGATTGATTGGGACAATGATGGCTGATGAGTTTGAGTATTTAGCCCTCTAATACAGCTTTTGGTCAAGGTGATGCTTTCTAATGTTCGCCTGTAACTCAGATGGACTCTAAAGATCCCATGAAGAGCAGGAGGTCTGCTGCTGCCCTGGCCAAGTTCATCCTTTAGCCAAAAACATCTTATTGCTGTTTGTGGGATCTTGCTGTGTACAAATTGGCTGCCATATTTGCCTATGTAACAAGAGTCATGATGCTTCTTTTAATGGATGTGAAACTCATTGAGATGTTTCTGAGGGTGTGGCAAGTTCTTGCTTTAATATGGAGGTCATTGGGCAAACTTGGCTTTATTTGATTGGACGGTTGATTGCCCAGGCCCATTTGCTGCCCACTTACTGTGAGTGATGGGTTAGATTAATCTGCCACTAATTGCTCTTACTTTGGCCCATTTCGCGTCCATTCATTGCCCTCTGCTGTGGCTTTGATCTGGACTAATTGTTAAGCTAATTGTAATGCGTTTGATCCTAGCTGTAGCTGGTCCAGAACAGAAGCCGGCCAATGCTCGGTCTTTTCTGTTGTTTAATGGGTGGAGTGATATTGGAGCGAAGGGTTGGTCTGCATTAGCAAGTACTTGCCCTTGGCTTTCCTTGCATTTATATAACACCATTAATGTAGTCAAATGTCCCAAGGCACTTCCCAAGAGCGTTATCGGACAACATGTGACACCGAGCCGCTTAAGGAGCTATTAGGACAGGAAGAGGTAGGTTTTAGAAACATAGAAACATAGAAACATAGAATCTAGGAGCAGGAGTAGGCCATTCGGCCCGTCGAGCCTGCACCACCATTCAATACGATCATGGCTGATCATTCAACTCCAGTACCCTGTCCCTGCTTTAATCCCCACAGTACACATATCCCACCCGACCGCCGTAACCCCACGTATTTAATTCCCCCTAACATATCCCATCCTATCCCCATAACCCCACATATTTAATCCCCCCCTAACACTAAGGGTCAATTTATCATAGCCAAATCAACCTAACCCGCACATTTATGGAACGTCTCAAAGGAGGAAAGAGAGGTCGAGAGGCGGAGAGATTTAGGGAGGGAATTCCAGAGCTTAGGGACTTGGCAGCTGAAAGCACGGCCGCCAATGGTGGAGCAAAAGAAATCGGGGATGCACAAGAGGCCAGAACTGGAGGATCGCAGAGATCTCGGAGGGTTGTCGGGCTGTAAAATCAACAGTGAAAATTTTAATAAAAGGAATCTTTGGGCAGGTCTCTCCACTGTCCCTCAGGGCCCTGGGCACAAAAAGCTAGGCAGTGCTGAGGGAGTGCTGCGCTGTCGGAGGTGCCGTCTTTCGGATGAGACGTTAAAACCGAGGCTCCGACTGCTCTCTCAGGTGGACATAAAATATCCCATGGCAATATTTTGAAACAGAGCAGGGGAGTTATCCCCGATGTCCGAGTCAATATTTATCCCGAAATCAACATCACTAAAAACAGATTATCTGGTCATTATCACATTGCTTTTTGTGGGAGCTTGCTGTGCACAAATTGGCTGCCACGTTTCCTACGTTACCACAATGACCACACTTCAAACATACTTCATTGGCTGTAAAACGCTCTGGGGCATCCTGAGGTTGTGACAGGTGCGATATAAATGCAAGTCTTTCTTTTCTTTTCTGGGATTGAAGTGCTCCGGTAAAGGCACTCCCAACAACATCTGCTTGACAGTGACTGCGTCTCTTGGCAAGACTGTTGGAGCAGCAGCTGGTATCACTGGAGCGATGTGCCAGGGTCAAATGTGCCAAAGCCTGTGCCCCGCTTTGGCTAATAGTTTTGGCCCCTCTAACGGTTTAACACGTATCTCTTCTCTCTTCAGATGACAGTCCCCCACTGCCAGCTCCGTTTGGGCACCGGTGTGTGTCATTCAGAACAACGCCCGTCAGCAGCCTGTACCAGGTCAACCTCCAGGAGGTGCTCGGAGGGTAATAGAGGGCTTCTGGCACAAGATCTTCAAACATCGTTATATATTTGGGAATTGTCAATGTTTAAAAAACTATAACTGCACAAAAATTTACAGTAGTATATCACTGTGAGAGGGTGTGGTATATCAGAGTGTGACAGTGAGGGGTTAGTGTTAGAGTGATGGAGTGTGGTATATCAGAGTGTGACAGTGAGGGGTTAGTGTTAGAGTGATGGAGTGTGGTATATCGGAGTGTGACAGTGAGGGGTTAGTGTTAGAGTGATGGAGTGTGGTATATCAGAGTGTGACAGTGAGGGGTTAGTGTTAGAGTGATGGAGTGTGGTATATCAGAGTGTGACAGTGAGGGGTTAGTGTTAGAGTGATGGAGTGTGGTATATCAGAGTGTGACAGTGAGGGGTTAGTGTTAGAGTGATGGAGTGTGGTATATCGGAGTGTGACAGTGAGGGGTTAGTGTTAGAGTGATGGAGTGTGGTATATCAGAGTGTGACAGTGAGGGGTTAGTGTTAGAGTGATGCAGTGTGGTATATCAAACTGTTACAGTGAGAGATTTGTATATTACTAAATATTGGGAAGAACAAAGCTATTGTCTTTGGTCCCTGCCACAACTCCGTTCCTTAGCCACCAACTCCATTCCTCTCCCTGGCAACTGTCTGTGGCTGAACCACACTGTTCGCAACTTTGGTGTCTATTTGACCCTGAGATGACCTTCTGACTCATTGACAAAATATCCGCTCCATCAGCAAGACCGCCTACTTCCACCTCCATAACATCACCCGACTCCGCTCCTGCCTCAGCTCATCTGCTGCTGAAACCTTCATCCATGCCTTTGTTACCTCTAGACTTGACTATTCCAACGCTCTCCTGGCTGGCCTCCCATCTTCCACCCTCCGTAAACTTAAGCTCATCCAAAACTCTGCTGCCCGTACCCGACCTCATACCAAGTCCTCTTCACCCATCACCCCTGTGCTCACTGACCTTCATTGGTTTCCAGTCCGGCAACGCCTCAGTTTTAAACTTGTCATCCTTGTATTCAGATCCCTCCATGGTCTCGCCCTCCCTATCCCTGTAACCTCTTCCAGTCCAACAACCCTCCAAGATCTCTGTGCTGCTCCAATTCTGGCCTCTTGTGCATCCTTGATTTTAATCGCTCCATCATTGGTGGCGTTCCTTCATCTACCTGGGCCCTAAGCTCTGGAATTCCCTTCTTAAACCTCTCCACCTCTCTACCTCGCTCTCCTCCTTAAAGACGCTTTTTATAATCTAACCCTTTGACCAAGCCTTTAGTCACCTATCGTAACATCTCCTTCTGTGACTCGGTGTCAAAATTTGTTTCAGAATGTTTCCTATGAAGCATCTTGGGCGGTTTGAATATGTTAATGGTGCTTTATAAATTTAAGTTGTTGTTGTTGTAATGTCAGGGTGTGACAGAGTGTGGTATATCAGAGTGTGACAGTGAGGGATTAGTGTCAGAGTGTGACAGAGTGTGGTATATCAGAGTGTGACAGTGAGGGATTAGTGTCAGAGTGTGACAGAGTGTGGTATATCAGAGTGTGACAGTGAGGGATTAGTGTCAGAGTGTGACAGAGTGTGGTATATCAGAGTGTGACAGTGAGGGATTAGTGTCAGAGTGTGACAGAGTGTGGTATATCAGAGTGTGACAGTGAGGGATTAGTGTCAGAGTGTGACAGAGTGTGGTATATAAGAGTGTGACAGTGAGGGATTAGTGTCAGAGTGTGACAGAGTGTGGTATATCGGAGTGTTGCAGTGAGGGGTTAGTGTCAGGGTGTGACAGTGTGTGGTATATCGGATAGTAACAGTGAGGGGTTAGTGTCAGAATGTGACAGAGTGTGGTATATCGGAGTGTTACAGTGAGGGGTGAGTGTCAGGGTGTGACAGAGTGTGGTATATCGTGGTGTTACAGTGAGGGGTTAGTGTCAGGGTATGACAGAGTGTGGTATATCGGAGTGTGACAGTGAGGGATTGGGTCACAGTGTGAAAGAGTGTGGTATATCGGAGTGTGACAGTGAGGGATTAGTGTCAGAGTGTGACAGAGGGTGGTATAACGGAGTGTTAAAGTGAGGGGTTAGTGTCAGGGTGTGACAGAGTCTGGTATATCGGAGTGTTACAGTGAGAGGTTAGTGTCAGAGTGTGACAGAGTGTGGTATATCAGAGTGTGACAGTGAGGGGTTAGTGTCAGAGTGTGACAGAGTGTGGTATATCGGTGTTCTACAGAGAGGGGTCAGTGTCAGGGTGTGACAGAGTGTGGTATATCGGAGTGCTACAGAGAGCGGTTAGTGTCAGAGTGTGACAGAGTGTGGTATATCGGAGTGTTAAAGTGAGGGGTAAGTGTCAGGGTGTGACAGAGTGTGGTATATCAGAGTGTGACAGTGAGGGATTAGTGCCAGAGTGTGGTATATTGGAGTGTTACAGTGAGGGGTTAGTGTCAGAGTGATGGAATGTGGTATATCGGAGTATTACAGTGAGGGGTTAGTGTCAGGTGTGACAGAGTGTGGTATATCGGAGTGCAACAGTGAGGGGTTAGTGTCAGAGTGTGACAGAGTGTGGTATATCAGAGTGTTACAGTGAGGGGTTAGTGTCAGGGTGTGACAGAGTGTGGTATATCGGAGTGTTACAGTGAGGGGTTAGTGTCAGGGTATGACAGAGTGTGGTATATTAGAGTGTTACAGTGAGGGGTTAGTGTCTGGGTATGACAGAGTGTGGTATATCAGAGTGTTACAGTCAGGGGTTAGTCTCAGAGTATGACAGTGTGGTATATCAGAGTGTTACAGTGAAGGGTTAGTCTCAGAGTATGACAGTGTGTGGTATATCAGAGTGTTACAGTGAGGGGTTATTGTCAGAGTGTGACAGAGTGTGGTATACCGGAGTGTTACAGTGAGGGGTTAGTGTCAGAGTGTGACAGAGTGTGGTATATCGGAGTGTTACAGTGAGGGGTTAGTGTCAGGGTATGACAGAGTGTGGTATATCAGTGTGTTACAGTGAGTTGTTAGTGTCAGAGTGTGACAGAGTGTGGTATATCAGAGTGTTACAGTAAGGGGTTAGTGTCAGGGTGTGACAGAGCGTGGTATATCGGAGCGTTACAGTGAGGGCTTTGTGTCAGTGTGTGACAGAGTGTGGTATATCAGAGTGTTACAGTGAGGGGTTAGTCTCAGGGTGTGACAGAGCGTGGTATATCGGAGTGTTACAGTGAGGGCTTTGTGTCAGTGTGTGACAGAGTGTGGTATATCAGAGTGTTACAGTCAGGGGTTAGTCTCAGAGTATGACAGTGTGGTATATCAGAGTGTTACAGTGAAGGGTTAGTCTCAGAGTATGACAGTGTGTGGTATATCAGAGTGTTACAGTGAGGGGTTATTGTCAGAGTGTGACAGAGTGTGGTATACCGGAGTGTTACAGTGAGGGGTTAGTGTCAGAGTGTGACAGAGTGTGGTATATCGGAGTGTTACAGTGAGGGGTTAGTGTCAGGGTATGACAGAGTGTGGTATATCAGTGTGTTACAGTGAGTTGTTAGTGTCAGAGTGTGACAGAGTGTGGTATATCAGAGTGTTACAGTAAGGGGTTAGTGTCAGGGTGTGACAGAGCGTGGTATATCGGAGCGTTACAGTGAGGGCTTTGTGTCAGTGTGTGACAGAGTGTGGTATATCAGAGTGTTACAGTGAGGGGTTAGTCTCAGGGTGTGACAGAGCGTGGTATATCGGAGTGTTACAGTGAGGGCTTTGTGTCAGTGTGTGACAGAGTGTGGTATATCAGAGTGTTACAGTGAGTTGTTAGTGTCAGAATGTGACAGAGTGTGGTATATCGGAGTGTTACAGTGAGGGGTTAGTGTCAGAGTGTGACAGAGTGTGGTATATCGGAGTGTTACAGTGAAGGGTTAGTGTCAGGGTGTGACAGAGTTTGGTATATTGGAGTGTTACAGTGAGGGGTTAGTGTCAGGGTGTGACAGAGTGTGGTATATCAGAGTGTTACAGTGAGAGGTTAGTGTCAGAGTGTGACAGAGTGTGGTATATCGGAGTGTTACTGTGAGGGGTTAGTGTCAGAGTGTGACAGAGTGTGGTAAATCGGATTGTTACAGTGAGAGGTTAGTGTCAGGGTGTGACAGTGTGTGGTATATCGGAGTGTTACTGTGAGGGGTTAGTGTCAGAGTGTGACAGAGTGTGGTATATTGGAGTGTTACAGTGAGGGGTTAGTGTCAGAGTGTGACAGAGTGTGGTATATCGGAGTGTTACAGTGAAGGGTTAGTGTCAGGGTGTGACAGAGTTTGGTATATTGGAGTGTTACAGTGAGGGGTTAGTGTCAGGGTGTGACAGAGTGTGGTATATCGGAGTGTTACAGTGAGGGGTTAATGTCAGAGTGATGGAATGTGGTATATCGGAGAGTTACAGTGAGGGGTTAATGTCAGAGTGATGGAATGTGGTATATCGGAGTGTTACAGTGAGGAGTTAGTGTCAGAGTGTGGTATATTGGAGTCTTACAGTGAGGGGTTGGTGTCAGAGTGTGACAGAGTGTGGTATATCGGAGTGTTACAGTGAGGGGTTAGTGTCAGAGTGTGACAGAGTGTGGTATATCGGAGTGTTACAGTGAGGGGTTAGTGTCAGAGTGTGACAGAGTGTGGTATATCGGAGTGTTACAGTGAGGGGTTAGTGTCAGAGTGTGACAGAGTGTGGTATATCGGAGTGTTACAGTGAGGGGTTAGTGTCAGAGTGTGACAGAGTTTGGTATATCGGAGTGTTACTGTGAGGGGTTAGTGTCAGAGTGTGACAGAGTGTGGTATATCGGAGTGTTACTGTGAGGGGTTAGTGTCAGAGTGTGACAGAGTGTGGTATATCGGAGTGTTACAGTGAGGGGTTAGTGTCAGGGTGTGACAGAGTGTGGTATATCAGAGTGTTACAGTGAGAGGTTAGTGTCAGAGTGTGACAGAGTGTGGTATATCGGAGTGTTACTGTGAGGGGTTAGTGTCAGAGTGTGACAGAGTGTGGTAAATCGGATTGTTACAGTGAGAGGTTAGTGTCAGGGTGTGACAGTGTGTGGTATATCGGAGTGTTACTGTGAGGGGTTAGTGTCAGAGTGTGACAGAGTGTGGTATATTGGAGTGTTACAGTGAGGGGTTAGTGTCAGAGTGTGACAGAGTGTGGTATATCGGAGTGTTACAGTGAGGGGTTAGTGTCAGGTGTGACAGAGTGTGGTATATCGGAGTGTTACAGTGAGGGGTTAGTGTCAGAGTGTGACAGAGTGTGGTATATTGGAGTGTTACAGTGAGGGGTTAGTGTCAGAGTATGACAGAATGTGGGATATCGGAGAGTTACAGTGAGGGGTTAGTGTCAGGTGTGACAGAGTGTGGTATATCGGAGTGTTACAGTGAGGGGTTAGTGTCAGGTGTGACAGAGTGTGGTATATCGGAGTGTTACAGTGAGGGGTTAGTGTCAGAGTGTGACAGAGTGTGGTATATCAGTGTGTTACAGTGAGGGGTTAGTGTCAGGTGTGACAGAGTGTGGTATATCGGAGTGTTACAGTGAGGGGTTAATGTCAGAGTGATGGAATGTGGTATATCGGAGTGTTACAGTGAGGGGTTAATGTCAGAGTGATGGAATGTGGTATATCGGAGTGTTACAGTGAGGGGTTAATGTCAGAGTGATGGAATGAGATATATCGGAGTGTTACAGTGAGGAGTTAGTGTCAGAGTGTGGTATATTGGAGTCTTACAGTGAGGGGTTAGTGTCAGGTGTGACAGAGTGTGGTATATCGGAGTGTTACTGTGAGGGGTTAGTGTCAGAGTGTGACAGAGTGTGGTATATCGGAGTGTTACATTGAGGGGTTAGTGTCAGGTGTGACAGAGTGTGGTAAATCGGATTGTTACAGTGAGAGGTTAGTGTCAGGGTGTGACAGAGTGTGGTATATCTGAGTGTTTCAGTGAGGGGTTAGTGTCAGTGTGTGACAGAGTGTGGTATATCGGAGTGTTACAGTGAGGGGTTATTGTCAGAGTGTGACAGAGTGTGGTATATCGGAGTGTTACAGTGAGGGGTTATTGTCAGAGTGTGACAGAGTGTGGTATATTGGAGTGTTACAGTGAGGGGTTAGTGTCAGTGTGTGACAGAGTGTGGTATATCAGAGTGTTACAGTCAGGGGTTAGTGTCAGAGTGTGACAGAGTGTGGTATATCGGAGTGTTACAGTGAGCATTTATTGGCAGGTTGTGACGGAATAAGCTCTTCTGCACCTTTCCCATCGGATGCTGCACTGTCACTGATTTATTTTAGGGGACGATTCGGGAGTGTTCATCCATGTACAGACCGATCCTCAGGTCTCCAACTGGCCATGAAAATCATCAAAGTGAGATGCGCCAAAGAAAAGGTGGGTGTGGAGATTACTGCCATTCATAACCAGGAACATTCCCGTTATATTGTCTGTTCCATTCCTGTCTGAACCTTTACTGAGCTGCTCCCCTCAGATATGTCGTCAGGCAGCCTAGGACAAGAAGAATTGTGTAGAGTGTGAGTGGTATACTTCTCTGTACTCCCCTTATGTGGGGACCATGAAACAGTGGATGGAAGACTCCCTTCTGAGCAAGAGGTGCAACTGAACCCTGTGACTGTGGTGGGATGGTGACAGAGCTATTATACAGCACACTGGATGGTCCATTCTCCATTGCTCCTGAACCCTGTGACTGTGGTGGGATGGTGACAGAGCTATTAAACAGCACACTGGATGGTCCATTCTCCATTGCTCCTGAACCCTGTGACTGTGGTGGGATGGTGACAGAGCTTACAGCACACTGGATGGTCCATTCTCCATTGCTCCTGCCCAACTTTACATCAATTTGCCATTAATACAATTCCTGGAACTTTTCCTCCTAAAGTTTCAGTAAAATTTATTTCCAGTAATCTTTTGTAAGAATCATCACTGGCCATTCCTATTTTGGATTGAGCTTATTCCCCTCCCATTCTGCAATACAAACTGTTGTAGAAACACTCTTAAACTGCTCTGTCTGCTCGACTATCACCCCACATCATCTGGGATATGTCACCAGCACTCTCGGTGGAATAGTCAGCCATCGATCTTAGTCTCTGGCAGCTCCCTACGTTCCCCTTCCATGGTCTGCTCTAGAATGATACAGCACAGAAGGAGGCCATTCAGCCCATCGTGCCTGTGCCGGCTTGTTGGTCGAGGTATCCAGTTAGTCCCACTCACCTGCTCTTTTCCCATAGCACTGCATTTTTTCCCCTTCAGGTATGTGCCAATTCCCTTTTGAAAGTTATTGGGCCAAAAATTGATCCCTCTGCGCGAGAGTACGCACTGCGTACTCTCGCGTATTCTCTCTCCAATTGCCGGTTTTCTGCATGCCCTGCGCATGCGCTGAAAACCGGCACTTGGTCTTTGGGAAAGGGGGCGGTTCCTCGGTGCATCGCGTGCGCGCTACAGGCTGCGCGCACGCTGTGCACTTCGTGCTTTGGACGCGCAGGTAAGGACGGAAGATTTTAGAAATGGAAAAAGGAGGAGTAAGACCCACTTTTCACAAGGTAAGTAGTGAATTAAGTATTTTTTTGAATTTTTTTTAACAGGTATATCTTTTTTAGAGACTTTAAAGACAGGTAAGTTTATTTTTATAACTTTTTAAAAGATTTTAAATTTTTTCAAAAATTTAATTTTTTATTTAAAATGGTTAATTTATTTAACTATACTTATTTTATTAATGTGATGGTTTTTTTTTTAAATTTAATTGAGGTTTAGCTGTTATTTTGGGGGGGTGTAAGATTCATAGCTTTCACAGCACGTATGTGAAACTTATGAATGGAAGATGGTGTGCTGCCATTGGCTCTAACTGAGTCACGTGATCCCACAGCTCGCACGAATTCACTACGCCGGTGGGATACGCAAGCACTGCCCAGCTGATGTCTGGAACATCAAGTTCGTGCGAGCTGGATCTGAAAAAGCCAACGCGGAGTGAGAGATCGCGCCTGCTCCTTACCCCCGCGGGAACAGAGCGAGATCAATTTCTGGGCCATTATTGAATCTGCTTCCTCCGCCCTTTCAGGCAGCGCATTCCAGATCACAACAACTCGTTGCAGAAAAGTTCTCCTCATCTCGCCTCAGGTTCTTTTGTCAATTATCTTAAATCTGTGTCCTCTGGTTATTGAGTCACTGATCAACAATCTGCATGGGATCCTTTTCAATTCCACTTCCCTCAGGTTACTGGATCAAGTGAAATTCATGGCACTTCTTGTGAACAGTGTAAAGTTACTCTGATCCCATACGTGGAGGGGAACAGGGTTTTCACATTGCTCCTGGTTGGATCTCTCCCTCAGTGCAGGGATGCTGGATGTGAGACATTGTGTACGAAGTGCACTGTGCGGTGCTGGCCACTGGAGTCCTGAGAGACGAGTGTCACCCTGTGGCCGTTCTTAATTCTCTCATCTCCATTTGAAAACATGTTGCTGTTGTAGTGACAATATCTGCCGTGTTTGAGTGAGGAGCAGAAACATTCTTCGGCTCCCCGGTCAATCGTGGTTTTTGCCGACCTTCCACCTCAGTTAGGGCGGCCAGTGGGGAAACTCCGGAGCGAATTTTGGCTGATTGCTTTAACGTGATTGAAGTGACAATCAATGTACGGGGTTAGTGCAAACCCTGGGCAGGAGGGTCTGCACAGACAGCTGGCACCCCTCGCCATGCAATGGATGCCACACAATAACCCCCACTGTGATGCCCTCATTAGGAGGGAGGGGATTGATATTTTGCAGCCTGTTGATACATAGGATATACAGCACAGAAACCGGCCATTCGGACCAACCCGTCCATGCCGGCGTTTATGCTCCACACGAGCCTCCTCCCGTCTTTCCTCATCTAACTCTATCAGCATAACCCTCTATTCCCTTCTCCCTCATACGCTTATCTAGCCTCCCCTTAAATGCATCTATACTATTCGCTTCAACCAAAAGAGACCCAGCCTGTTCATCCTTTCCTGATATGTATACCCTCGCATTTCTGGTATCATCCTTGTAAATCTTCTCTGCACCCTCTCCAGTGCCTCTATATCCTTTTTATAATATGGCGACCAGAACTGTACACAGTCTAACCAAGGTTCGATACAAGTTTGACAAAACTTCCCTACTTCTCAATTCTATCCCTCTGGAAATAAACTCTGGTGCTTGGTTTGTTTTTTTATGGCCTTGCAACTGTGTCGCAACTTTTAGTGATTCGTGTATTTGTACTTCGAGATCCCTTTGCTCCTCTACCCCAATTAGATTCTTATTTTCCAAGTAATAAGTGACCTCCTTATTATTCTTACCAAAATATAATACATCATACTTATCTGTGTTGAATTTCATTTGACAATTATATGCCCATTCTGCAAGTTTATTAATGTCCTCCTGTAATTTGTTGCAGTCCTCCTCAGTATTGACTATCCCCCCTAATTTGGTGTCATTCGCAAATTTAGAAATTGTGTTTTTGATTCTAAAGTCTAAATCATGAATATAAATTGTGAACAGCAGTGGTCCCAGCACTGATCCTTGTAGGACCCACTTTCCACCTTCTGCCACTGTGAATAGCTACCCTTTACTCCTACTCTCTGCTTTCTGTCTTGCAGCCAGCCAGCAATCCATTCTGCTACTTGTCCCCTGACTCCGCATTCTCTGACCTTGTTCATGAATCTATTATGAGGCACCTTATCAAAGGCCTTTTGGAAATCAGATAAATTACATCTGCTACATTATCCTTGTCTACTCTCTCTGTTACCTCTTCATAGAATTCAATGAGGTTGGTTGTCAAGCAAGATTTTCCTTTTTGAAATTCATGCTGACTATTCATTATTATATTTTTGGTTTCTAGTTGTTCTTCTGTTTTCTCCTTTAGTAGGGATTCTATTATTTTTCCTACCACCGATGTTAAGCTGACTGGTCTATAGTACCCAGCACATGTTCTATCCCCCTTCTTAAATATCGGTATTACATTAGTTATCTGCCAGTCCTCTGGCTCTACACCTTTTTCTAACGAATTATTAAATACGTGTAATAATACCTCTGCTATCTCTTCCCTAGATTCTTTTAAAGTGCATGGATGAAATCCATCTGGACCAGGGGTTTTATCATCTTTGAGTTTGATTCGTTTGTTGAATATTTCTCTTCTTTTTATTGTAAATGCGGTTCTATCATTTCTAATCTCATCTTCCGACATTATGTCCACCTGATCCGTCTCCCTGATAAATACCGAAGCAATATAATTATTTAATATTTCTGCGATTTCACTACCCCTGCCTGTGGTATTATTCTGTCCATCCCTTAGTGGCCCTATTCCCATCCCAACTTTCCTTTTTTTATTTATGTGCCTGTAGAATATTTTACTATTTTGTTTTATTGTCCTTGA
>JASTWF010001638.1:0-15000 GCA_030390025.1 Squalus acanthias | reverse complement strand
AATGATTTGGATGAGGGGACCAAATGTAATATATCCAAGTTTGCTGATGATACAAAGCTGGGTGGGAATGCAAGTTGTGAGGAGGATGCAAGGAGGCTTCAAGGGGATATAGACAGGCTAAGTGAATGGGCAAGAACACGGCAAATGGAATATAATGTGGAGAAATGTGAAGTTATCCACTTTGGTAGGAAAAATAGAAAAGCAGAGTATTTTTTAAATGGTGAGAGATTGGGAAAAGTTGGTGTTCAGAGGGACCTGGGTGTCCTTGTACACAAATCACTGAAAGTTAACATGCAGGTACAGCAGGCAATTAGGAAAGCAAATGGTATGTTGGCCTTTATTACAAGAGGATTTCAGTATAAGAGTAAAGACGTCTTCCTGCAATTATAGAGGGCCCTGGTGAGACCACACCTGGAGTATTGTGTACAGTTTTGGTCTCCTTACCTAAGGAAGGATATACTTGCCATAGAGGGAGTGCAACGAAGGTTCACTAGACTGGTTCCTGGGATGGGGGGGATTGTCCTATGAGGAGAGATTGAGTAGACTAGGCCTATATTCTCTCGAGTTTAGAAGAATGAGAGGTGATCTCATTGAAACATACAAAATTCTTACAGGGCTTGACAGGGTAGATGTAGGGAGGATGTTTCCCCTGGCTGGGGAGTCTAGACCCAGGAATTACAGTCTCAGAATAAGGGGTCGGCCATTTAAGACTGAGATGAGGAGAAATTTCTTCACTCAGAGGGTGGTGAATCTTTGGAATTCTCTACCCCAGAGGGCTGTGGAGGCTCAGTCGTTGAGTGTATTCAAGACAGAGATCGATAGATTTTTGAATATTAAGGGAATCAAGAGATATGGGGATAATGCGGGAAAGTGGAGTTGAGGCAGAAGATCAGCCATGATCTTATTGAATGGTGGAGCAGGCTCGAAGGGCCGTGAGGCCTACTCCAGCTCCTATTTCTTATGTTCTTATCATAAAAACTCGCTGTGTAAAAAAAAATTCTCCTCATCTCTCCCCTGGTTCTTTTGCCAATCACCTTAAATCTGTGTCCTCTGGTTACTGACCCTTCTGCCACTGGAATCAGTTTCTCCTTATTTACTCTCTAAAATCCCTCTCCAGTGTGGCAGTGGGGCAGCCATCACCGGCCCTCTCCACATCTCCCTCCAGAATGTCCGTTCACTTGCGAACAAGGCCCTTGCCATCTATGAGCTTATCGTGGATGATTGCATCGACATCATGGCCCTGACGGAAACTTGGTTGAGGGGTGATGACACCTTACCCTTAAATGAAGCCTCCCCGCCTGGCTATACCTTCCACCACTTGCCCCGCTCAGACCGCCGTGGTGGCGGTGTGGCTCTCCTCACCAAATCACACCTTGGTCTGTCCCCCTGTTCCTCCAGCAGTTTCTCCTCCTTTTAGCATCTCACCTTATTCCACCCCTCTCACCTCTCATTTAAAATTCTTGTTCTCTACCGCCCACCCAAGTACCATAAAATTTTATTACTGAGATATCTTCACTGCTCTCCTCCCTCAGCCTCTGCACCGAACGACTTCTCATCCTCAGTGATTTCAACCTCCATCTCAATTCATCATGCTCTCTCTCCTCTGAGTTCACTAGCCTCCTATCCTCCCTTAATCTCTCCCTCCATGTAAACTCCCCAACCCATAATCACCGCCACCCCCTCGACCCTGCCATCTCTTGTGGCCTCGCAACTCCCATCGTGTCAATCGCAGATAAGGCCATCACTGACCACTTCCTCATTTCACTCTCCACCCACATCCCCCCCCCCCCAGCCCTACTTCCTTCTGTGTCCGCCCCTGGAATAAACTCTCTCCCAACTCTCTTACAACTGCACTTATGAAATCCCAACTGTCCAGCCTTTGGCCCTCCATTCACCATGACATTTCTGCAGCTACCGATCTGCTCAACCACACCCTCACCACCACCTCTGATACCCTAGTCCCTATTAAAACAATTACTCTCTCTCACCCTGGCCATTACCCCTGGTACGGCCCTCATCTTCGCTCCCTTAAGTCCCAGGGACGCAGACTTGAAAGGATATGGCAGACAACTGGTTTAGCCATTCACCGCCAGATCTGCCTGGACCACATAAAGCATTATCAAGTCTTGCTCTCGTCTGCCAAAATTGCTCACTATTCCAGAATCAAAGATAAACGCCAGCTCCTATTCTCTACTGCTAACTGTCTTCTTTATCCCTGTCTCCTCCACCCTCACCTCCGACAACAAGTGTGAGGAGCTCATTGACTTCTTTGTCTCTAAGATTAAGACCATCCGTTCAGCTGCCTCTGCCACTTCCCTTCCTTCCCCTAGCCCACCGGGCCAAGCTTCCTCTAAGGTTCCCCACTGCCCTAGCCCTGAACTCACATCTTTCTCCAGTTTCTCTCTGATCTCCCCTCATGACCTTTCCACGCTCATCTTGTCCATGAGACCCACTTCCTGCTCCCTCAACCCTATTCCCAGCAAACAGCTGACCACCCAACTTCCTTTTCTTGCTCACGATGTGGTCTCCTCTACATTGGGGAGACCAAACGCAGATTGGGTGACCGCTTTGTGGAACACCTCCGTTCAGTCCGTAAGGGGGACCCCGAGCTTCCGGTCGCCTGTCACTTTAATTCACTGCTCCACTCCCACTCTGACCTCTCCGTCCTCGGCCTCTTACACTGTTCCAATGAAGCTCAACGTAAGCTCGAGGAACAGCACCTCATCTTTCGATTAGGCACTTTACTGCCTTCTGGACTCAACATAGAGTTCAACTATTTCAGATCATAACCCCGGCCCCCATCATATATATATTTATATATTTTTTATCCACACTTTTTGTTTGTGTCTGTTCTTCTCTCCCACATGGCAGCTGTCTTTCATTCTGCCAGCGCAATTCACACTTCATCTAGAGCCATCCTTTGTTTCTTAACCTGTCCCATTACCACCTCCTTTTGCCTTGAATGTCTCTTAACCTCTCCTGCCTTCTATCCTATCATAGACCTTCCCTTTTGTTCTTTCATCCCCTCCCCCCTTTCCCAGCCCCGACACTTGCTTAAAAATCTGTTCCATTTCCTGCTTTTTTCCAGTTCTGACGAAAGGTCATCGACCTGAAATGTTAACTCTGTTTCTCTCTTCACAGATGCTGGCTGGCCTGCTGAGTTTTTCCAGCATTTTCTGTTTTTATTTCCTTTTCTGGCTCCCATGTTAGCTGACATTGTTAACGGTTCTCTCTCCTCAGGTACTGCCCCCCTCTCCCTCAAATCTGCCGTCATCACCCCTCTCCTCAAAACCCGTCCGTCCTTGCAAACTACCACCCATTCTCCAACCTCCCTTTCCTCTCCAAAGTCCCAGATCCGTGCCCATTTTTTCCACAATTCCATTTTTGAATCCTCCAATCAGGTTTCTGCCCTTGCCACAGTACCGAAACGGCTCTCATCAAAGTCACAAATGACATCCTTTGTGACTGTGACAAAGGTAAACTATCCCTCCTCGTCCTTCTTGACTTGTCTGCAGCCTTTGACACAATTGACCACTCCATCCTTCTCCAACGCCTCTCCACCGTTGTCCAGCTGGGTGGGACTGCACTCGCCTGGTTCTATTCTTATCTATCTAATTGTAGCCAGAGAATCACCTGCAACGGCTTCTCTTCCCGCTCCCGAATCGTTACCTCTGGTGTTCCTCAAGGATCTATCCTTGTCCCCCTCCTATTTCTCATCTACATGTTGCCCCTTGGCGACATCATCCAAAAACACTGCGTCAGTTTCCACATGTACGCTGACGACACCCAGCTCTACCTCACTACCTCTTCTCTCGACTCCTCCACGATCTCTAAATTGTCAGACTGCCTGTCCGACATCCAGTTCTGGATGAGCAGAAATTTTCTCCAATTAAATATTGGGTTGACCAAAGCCATTGTTTTCAGTCCCCGCCACAAACTCTGTTCCCTAGCCACTGACTCCATCCCTCTCCCTAACATCTGTCTGAGGCTGAACCAAACTGTTCACAACCTTGACGTCATATTTGACCCTGAAATGAGCTTCCGACCACAGCATAACAAAGACCCCCTATTTCCACCTCCGTAACATCGCCCGCCTCCGCCCTTGCCTCAGCTCATCCGCTGCTGAAACCTTCATCCATGCCTTTGTTACCTCTAGACTTGACTATTCCAATGCACTCCTGGCTGGCCTCCCACATTCTACCCTATGTAAACTTGAGGTCATCCAAAACTCGGCTGCCCATGTCTCAACTCGCACCAAGTCCCGTTCGCCCATCATCCCTGTGCTCGCTGACCTACCTTGGCTCCCGGTTAAGCAATGCCTCGATTTCAAAATTCTCATCCTTGTTTTCAAATCCCTCCTTGGCCTCGCCCCTCCCTATCTCTGTAATCTCCTTCAGCCCCACAACCCCCCCGAGATATCTGCACTCCTCTAATTCTGCCCTCTTGAGCATCCCTGATTATAATCGCTCAACCATTGGTGGCCGTGCCTTCTGTTGCCTAGGCCCTAAGCTCTGGAATTCCCTCCATAAACCTCTCCGCCTCGCTACCTCTCTTTCCTCCTTTAAGACGCTCCTTAAAATCTACCTCTTTGACCAAGCTTTTGGTCACCTGCCCTAATTTCTCCTTATGAGGCTCAGTGTCAAATTTTTTTGTCTTTTAATACTCTTGTGCAGCGCCTTGGGACGTTTTACTACATTACAGGCGCTATATAAATACAAGTTGTTGTTGTCTGTCCACATAACTGAAGACCCTCATCCCTGGAACCATTCTAGTAAATCTCCTCTGCACCCTCTCCAAGGCCTTGACATCCTTCCTAAAGTGTGATGCATAGAATTGAACACAATACTCCAGCTGAGGCCTAACCAATATTTGATAAATGTTTAGCATTACTTCCTTGGTTTTGTACTCTCTTGCACTATTAATAAAGCCCAGGAACCTGTATGGTTCTCCCCATTCTCTGATTGCCCTCTTACTGTTGAAATACTGGAAGATTTTCTTACTGTTGTGTTTTGCCGCTCAGCTCTTATTAATTCTTTTTTTGCCCCTTTTGTTGCCTTTTGGCATTCTTGACCATTTTTCCATGGGAATGGTTTAGATATGATTTATACTGAAGCTTGACTTTTGTGTTAAAATGAGTTCACAAAGGTTTAGAACCCACCTCACATCACAGCCACATACTGGAGCCACTGGGACAGAGAGAGGAGCAGCATGTTAATGAGCAGCCATTCAGACTATCACCCATAATGATCTGGGCCAACAGGGGATTCGTTATCATCTTTCAGAAGCTTCCAGTAGGCTTTCACATTGAGGGTGGGAGAAAATTAAGTCATGTCTGCCCAGCATGAGGAGGCCTGCGGGGGTGGGGGAGGTGGAGGGAGTATCCGGTTTAACTGCCAGCTCTACTGATCAACCCCCGGACAGGGAGGGCTCAGAGGGCAGCCCCCACTACCCGTGGACATGGGGAACACTAGAAAGGTGAAAGATGTGTTGAAGGTCAGTGCCAAGGCAGGGAGGAGGTAAGTCTCCTTTACAAATATAGCTGGTGAGTTTTCAGATCGCGCCCAAGAAATGTGAGGTTTGTGTTTAGGTCAAGTGGCCAAATTTCTTATTTATGGGGAGGGACTGAAGTGAAGCTGCATTAAGATGAGATCCGTTAGAATTGTTGCCGTACATTCACTAACTGGCTGTAAAAGAGAGCAGCTTAACAATTTGTTTCACGAAATTGTGCACCCCTTGGATGATGGTACAAGAGTCGGTGAAAGCACATGCAAGGATCACGATATCCAGCTCAAAGGGTCTCAGTGTTACACCATCGTTCCTCTATTGGGTAGCAGAAGTATATAGTTGATCGTGAGTGACACAGGTCTGCTTACAGGAGAGATTGGCAGTGCTAACCCAAGAGAATATCAAAATCTATAACACTCTCTGACCACCCTTCTATCGTGTTTCCACATGTTCCCCTTTCAATCCCAGTAAACCCCAATCCTTTTTGCCCGACAGATTTTGTAGAGGTAATTTTTCCTCTCTAATTCACTTTTGATTAATTTGTTAATACATTAAAAATCATAGCTGTTTAGTCTGCTGATCGCAGGAATGTACTGATCCTGCATGCTCGGCAGTATACCTTGAAAGGTGTTCCAGTTGCCCTCAATGAGGTGCTGTTGAACAAACCCCAGTCAATCTGAAGCTCTACCCTGATATCTTTGAAGTTTGTTCAGTCCAAGGCTGGCACAGGGCAATAAAAGATGGCTATGGACACATGTGAAATAATTTTCTCACATCTGTGAACAGCTGCTCACACACATGTGCAAATGGAAACAGATTCACTCATCCAGGCACTGAAAATTTCCTTTACACAGAGCAGTCAACATCTCGACTTATCCTTGCCGATATACTGGACAGTGAGTTCAGTGCTTTCACGATAGATTCGGCCAACAAGAGAGGCTCGTCACGTTAGGATAGTCAGCTCTTTGCTGTTGTGTTTACATCCCTGCATCTCACCTGAGAGTGCAGCTGAATAACCAGCCAGATGGTCACCAGGTGTCATATCCTGCACCAGGAGTCTGAAACAGTCTGCTCTCACTGCTCCAGTACTGTATAGTGAAGAAGTGAACCTGATGGTGCATGTTTTTTCCTGCAGTTTGGAAGGTGGCGAGCTCTTTGAAAGGATCATTGATGAAAGCTACACTCTAACAGAGCTGGACACAATGTTGTATGTGAAGCAGCTCTGTGAAGGCATTTATTACATGCACCACATGTATGTACTGCACCTGGATCTGAAGGTAAGTTCCGCAAAATCACTCAAAGCCAACTCACGGTGATCGATGATTTATACACGCTGTACATCACAGGAATGAGAGGGACTTGACACAACCAATCACACCAGCCCCCGATACACCTCATCATACCAACCCCCGATACACCTCATCACATCAACACCCGATACACCACATCACACCAACCCCCGATACACCCCATCACACCAACCCCCGATACACCTCATCACATCAACACCCGATACACCACATCACACCAACCCCAGATACACCCCATCACACCAACCCCCGATACACCCCATCATACCAACCCCGATACACCATCATACCAACCCCACGATACCCCATCACACCAACCCCCGATACACCCCATCACACCAACCCCCGATACACCCCATCACACCAACCCCCGATACACCATCACACCAACCCCTGATACACCCCATCACACCAACCCCCGATACACCCCATCACACCAACCCCCGATACACCATCACACCCCCGATACACACATCACAGCCAACCCCGATACACCATCACACCAACCCCCGATACACCCCATCACACCAACCCCCGATACACCCATCACACCACCCCCGAATACACCATCACACCAACCCCCGATACACCCATCACACCAACCCCCGATCACACCATCACACCAACCCCCGATACACCCCATCACACCAACCCCCGATACACCCATCACACCACCCCCGATACACCCCATCACACCAACCCCCGATACACCATCACACCAACCCCCGATACACCATCACCACCAACCCCCGATACACCCATCACACCAACCCCCGATACACCCATCACACCAACCCCCGATACACCCCATCACACCAACCCCCGATACACCCCATCACACCAACCCCGATACACCCCATCACACCAACCCCCGATACACCCCATCACACCAACCCCCGATACACCCATCACACCAACCCCCGATACACCCCATCACACAACCCCCGATACACCCCATCACACCAACCCCCGATACACCCATCACACCAACCCCCGATACACCCCATCACACCAACCCCCGATACACCCCATCACACCAACCCCCGATACACCCATCACACCAACCCCCGATACCCATCACACCAACCCGATACACCATCACACCACCCCGATACACCCCATCACACCAACCCCCGATACACCATCACACCAACCCCCGATACACCATCACACCAACCCCCGATACACCATCACACCAACCCCCGATACACCCACACACCAACCCCGATACACCATCACACCAACCCCGATACACCATCACACCAACCCCCGTATACACCCCTCACACCAACCCCCGATACACCCATCACACCAACCCCGCGATACACCCCATCACACCAACCCCCGATACACCATCACACGCACCCCCGATACACCATCACACCAACCCCCGATACACCCATCACACCACCCCCGATACACCCATCACACCAACCCCCGATACACCCATCACACCAACCCCCGATACACCCATCTCACCAACCCCCGATACACCCCATCACACCAACCCCCGATACACCCATCACACCAACCCCCGATACACCCCATCACACCAACCCCCGATACACCCATCACACCAACCCCGATACACCATCACACCAACCCCCGATCACCCCATCACACCAACCCCCGATACACCATCACACCAACCCCCGATACACCCCATCACACCAACTCCCGATACACCCATCACACCAACCCCCGATACACCCCATCACACCAACCCCGATACACCATCACCCCAACCCCCGATACACCATCACACCACCCCCGATACACCATCACACCAACCCCCGATACACCATCACACCAACCCCCGATACACCCCATCACACCACCAACCCCGATACACCATCACACCAACCCCCGACACACCCCATCACACCAACCCCGATACACCATCACACCAACCCCCGATACACCCCATCACACCAACCCCCGATACACCCCATCACACCAACCCCCGATACACCATCACACCAACCCCCGATACACCCCATCACACCAACCCCCGATACACCCCATCACACCAACCCCCGATACACCATCACACCAACCCCCGATACACCCCATCACACCAACCCCCGATACACCATCACACCAACCCCGATACACCCCATCACACCAACCCCCGATACACCCCAACACACCAACCCCCGATACACCCCATCACACCAACCCCCGATACACCATCACACCAACCCCCGATACACCATCACACCAACCCCCGATACACCCCATCACACCAACCCCCCGATACACCCCATCACACCAACCCCCGATACACCCCATCACACCAACCCCCGATACACCCCATCACACCAACCCCCGATACACCCATCACACCAACCCCCGATACACCCCATCACACCAACCCCCGATACACCCCATCACACCAACCCCCGATACACCCCATCACACCAACCCCCGATACACCATCACACCAACCCCGATACACCATCACACCAACCCCCGATACACCCCATCACACCAACCCCCGATACACCCCATCACACCAACCCCCGATACACCCCATCACACCAACCCCCGATACACCCATCACACCAACCCCCGATACACCATCACACCAACCCCCGATACACCATCACACCAACCCCCGATACACCATCACACCAACCCCCGATACACCCCATCACACCAACCCCGATACACCCCATCACACCAACCCCCGATACACCATCACACCAACCCCGATACACCCATCACACCAACCCCGATACACCCCATCACACCAACCCCCGATACACCCCATCACACCAACCCCGATACACCCCATCACACCAACCCCCGATACACCCCATCACACCAACCCCCGATACACCCATCACACCAACCCCCGATACACCCATCACACCAACCCCCGATACACCCATCACACCAACCCCCGATACACCCATCACACCAACCCCCGATACACCCATCACACCACCCCCGATACACCATCACACCAACCCCGATACACCCCATCACACCAACCCCGATACACCCATCACACCAACCCCCGATACACCCATCACACCAACCCCCGATACACCCATCACACCAACCCCCGATACACCCATCACACCAACCCCGATACACCCATCACACCAACCCCCGATACACCCCATCACACCAACCCCCGATACACCATCACACCAACCCCCGATACACCCCATCACACCAACCCCCGATACACCCCATCACACCAACCCCCGATACACCATCACACCAACCCCCGATACACCATCACACCAACCCCCGATACACCCATCACACCAACCCCCCGATACACCCATCACACCAACCCCCGATACACCCCATCACACCAACCCCCGATACACCCATCACACCAACCCCCGATACACCCATCACACCAACCCCGATACACCATCACACCAACCCCGATACACCATCACACCAACCCCCGATAACCCCATCACACCAACCCCCGATACACCATCACACCAACCCCCGATACACCCCATCACACCAACCCCCGATACAACCCATCACACCAACCCCGATACACCCCATCACACCAACCCCGATACACTATCACACAAACCCCCGATACACCCCATCACACCAACCCCCGATACACCCCATCACACAACCCCCGATACACCATCACACCAACCCCCGATACACCCCATCACACCAACCCCCGATACACCCCATCACACCAACCCCCGATACACCCCATCACACCAACCCCCGATACACCCCATCACACCAACCCCTGATACACCATCACACCAACCCCCGATACACCATCACACCAACCCCCGATACACCCCATCACACCAACCCCCGATACACCCCATCACACCAACCCCCGATACACCCATCACACAACCCCCGATACACCCATCACACCAACCCCCGATACACCCATCACACCAACCCCCGATACACCACATCACACCAACCCCCGATACACCATCACACCACCCCCGATACACACCCATCACACCAACCCCCGATACACCATCACACCAACCCCCGATACCCCCACCAACCCATCGATACACCCCATCACACCAACCCCCGATACACCATCACACCAACCCCCGATACACCCCATCACACCAACCCCCGATACACCCCATCACACCAACCCCCGATACACCCCATCACACCAACCCCCGATACACCCCATCACACCAACCCCCGATACACCATCACACCAACCCCCGATACACCCCATCACACCAACCCCCGATACACCATCACACCAACCCCCGATACACCCCATCACACCAACCCCCGATACACCATCACACCAACCCCCGATACACCCATCACACCAACCCCCGATACACCCCATCACACCAACCCCCGATACACCATCACACCAACCCCCGATACACCCCATCACACCAACCCCCGATACACCATCACACCAACCCCGATACACCATCACACCAACCCCCGATACACCATCACACCAACCCCCGATACACCATCACACCAACCCCCGATACACCCCATCACACCAACCCCCCGATACACCATCACACCAACCCCCGATACACCCCATCACACCAACCCCGATACACCCATCACACCAACCCCGATACACCCATCACACCAACCCCCGATACACCATCACACCAACCCCCGATACCACCATCACACCAACCCCCGATACACCCCATCACACCAACCCCCCGATACACCCCATCACACCAACCCCCGATACACCCATCACACCAACCCCCGATACACCATCACACCAACCCCCGATACACCATCACACCAACCCCGATACACCCCATCACACCAACCCCCGATACACCCCATCACACCAACCCCCGATACACCCCATCACACCAACCCCCGATACACCCATCACACCAACCCCCGATACACCCATCACACCAACCCCCGATACACCCCATCACACCAACCCCCGATACACCATCACACCAAACCCCCGATACACCATCGACACCAACCCCCCGATACACCATCACACCAACCCCCGATACACCCCATCACACCAACCCCCGATACACCCATCACACCAAACCCCCGATACACCCGATCACACCAACCCCCGATACACCATCACACCAACCCCCCGATACACCATCACACCAACCCCTATACACCCCATCACACCACCCGAACACCCATCACACCAACCCGATACACCATCACACCAACCCCCGATACACCCCATCACACCAACCCCCGATACACCATCACACCAACCCCCGATACACCATCACACCAACCCCCGATACACCCATCACACCAACCCCCGATACACCCATCACACCAACCCCCGATACACCCATCACACCAACCCCCGATACACCCCATCACACCAACCCCATACAGCCCATCACACCAACCCCGATACACCATCACCAACCCCCGATACACCCTCACACCAACCCCGATACACCCCATCACACCAACCCCCGATACACCCCATCACACCAACCCCCGATACACCATCACACCAACCCCGATACACCCATGCACACCAACCCCCGATACACCCATCAACACCAACCCCGATACACCCCATCACACCAACCCCGATACACCCCATCACACCAACCCCGATACACATCACACCAACCCCCGATACACCCATCACACCAACCCCCGATACACCCATCACACCAACCCCCGATACACCATCACACCAACCCCCGATACACCCCATCACACCAACCCCCGATACACCCCATCACACCAACCCCCGATACACCCATCACACCAACCCCCGATACACCATCACACCAACCCCCGATACACCATCACACCAACCCCCGATACACCCCATCACACCAACCCCCGATACACCATCACACCAACCCCCGATACACCATCACACCAACCCCGATACACCATCACACCAACCCCGATACACCATCACACCAACCCCCGATACACCCATCACACCAACCCCCGATACACCATCACACCAACCCCGATACACCATCACACCAACCCCCGATACACCATCACACCAACCCCGATACACCCATCACACCAACCCCCGATACACCATCACACCAACCCCCGATACACCATCACACCAACCCCCGATACACCCCATCACACCAACCCCCGATACACCCCATCACACCAACCCCCGATACACCATCACACCAACCCCCGATACACCATCACACCAACCCCCGATACACCATCACACCAACCCCCGATACACCCATCACACCAACCCCCGATACACCATCACACCAACCCCCGATACACCATCACACCAACCCCCGATACACCATCACACCAACCCCCGATACACCATCACACCAACCCCCGATACACCATCACACCAACCCCCGATACACCCCATCACACCAACCCCCGATACACCCATCACACCAACCCCCGATACACCATCACACCAACCCCCGATACACCCATCACACCAACCCCCGATACACCATCACACCAACCCCCGATACACCATCACAACCCCGATACACCCCATCACACCAACCCCCGATACACCATCACACCAACCCCCGATACACCATCACACCAACCCCCGATACACCATCACACCAACCCCCGATACACCCCATCACCCAACCCCCGATACACCCCATCACACCAACCCCCCGATACACCATCACACCAACCCCCGATACACACCATCACACCAACCCCCGATACACCCCATCACACCAACCCCCGATACACCATCACACCAACCCCGATACACCCATCACACCAACCCCCGATACACCATCACACCAACCCCCGATACACCCCATCACACCAACCCCCGATACACCCATCACACCAACCCCCGATACACCATCACAACCAACCCCCGATACACCATCACCCAACCCACCGATACACCCATCACACCAAACCCCCGATACACCCCATCACACCAACCCCCGATACACCCCCATCACACCAACCCCCGATACACCCATCACACAACCCCGATAACACCCCATCACACCAACCCCCGATACACCCATCACACCAACCCCCGATACACCATCACACCCAACCCCGATACACCATCACACCAACCCCCGATACACCCCATCACACCAACCCCCGATACACCCCATCACACCAACCCCCGATACACCATCACACCAACCCCGATACACCATCACACCAACCCCGATACACCCCATCACACCAACCCCCGATACACCCCATCACACCAACCCCCGATACACCCATCACACCAACCCCCGATACACCCATCACACCAACCCCCGATACACCCCATCACACCAACCCCCGATACACCCATCACACCAACCCCGATACACCATCACACAACCCCGATACACCCATCACACCAACCCCCGATACACCCATCACACCAACCCCCGATACACCCCATCACACCAACCCCCGATACACCCCATCACACCAACCCCCGATACACCCCATCACACCAACCCCGATACACCCCATCACACCAACCCCCGATACACCCATCACACCAACCCCCGATACACCCATCACACCAACCCCCGATACACCCCATCACACCAACCCCCGATACACCCATCACACCAACCCCCGATACACCATCACACCAACCCCGATACACCCCATCACACCAACCCCGATACACCCCATCACACCATCACATCACCAACCCCGATACACCCATCACACCAACCCCGATACACCATCACACCAACCCCGATACACCCAACCAACCCCCGATACACCATCACACCAACCCCCGATACACCCCATCACACCAACCCCCGATACACCATCACACCAACCCCCGATACACCCATCACACCAACCCCCTGATACACCCCATCACACCAACCCCCGATACACCCCATCACACCAACCCCCGATACACCCCATCACACCAACCCCCGATACACCCCATCACACCAACCCCCGATACACCCCATCACACCAACCCCCGATACACCATCACACCAACCCCGATACACCATCACACCAACCCCCGATACACCCCATCACACCAACCCCCGATACACCATCACACCAACCCCCGATACACCCATCACACCAACCCCCGATACACCCCATCACACCAACCCCCGATACACCATCACACCAACCCCCGATACACCCCATCACCCCAACCCCCGATACACCCCATCACACCAACCCCCGATACACCATCACACCAACCCCCGATACACCCCATCACACCAACCCCCGATACACCCCA
>JASTWF010001637.1:0-59267 GCA_030390025.1 Squalus acanthias | reverse complement strand
CCCGTCTCTCTCTCTCTCTCCCCGTCTCTCTCTCTCTCTCCCCGTCTCTCTCTCTCTCTCCCCGTCTCTCTCTCTCTCCCCGTCTCTCCCTCCCTCCGTCCGTCTCTCCCTGCGTGTCTCTCTCTCTCCCCAACTTTCTCACCCTCTATATCTCTGTCTGTCTGTCTCGCCCTCTGTCTCGCCCTCTCTATACTCCTCTCTCACTCTCTCTGTCCTCTCTGTCTTGCTCTCTCTTTCTCTCTCTCTCTCTCTCTGTCTTGCTCTCTCTGTCTCTCACTCTCTCTGTCCTGCTCTCTCTTTCTCTCTCTCTCGATACTCCTCCTCTCTCGGTGCCTCTCATTCCCTGCCCCTGCCGCACCCTCTCTATAAGTTGACCCGCTCGATGTGTGTTTTCACGCCTCACACCTTTCCTGAGCCGCAGGCTGTTCTCCAGATATTGGTCTGCAGTCACGTTGATCCCGTCAATCTCCAAATCCACGGTCAGGTCGCGCAGTGTCCACACAAAGTCAGGAAATAACCGGACAAAGTCTCGCTCCTCACCCCCATCCGGCTGGGACTTCACCTGAATGCGCTTCGCGAGTTCCGTCACAAAGCTGGTCAGTCAGTCAAGGGCGTAAGAATCAACAGCACAGCAAGACGGGACTGAGAGACACACTGAGACTGTACAGACATCTCCCTGAGAGAGAGGGGAATGAGAGACACACTGAGACTGTACAGACATCTCCCTGAGAGAGAGGGGAATGAGAGACACACTGAGACTGTACAGACATCTCCCTGAGAGAGGGGACTGAGAGACAAACTGAGACTGTACAGACATCTCCCTGAGAGAGAGGGGACTGAGAGACACACTGAGACTTTACAGACATCTCCCTGACAGAGAGGGGACTGAGAGACAAACTGAGACTGTACAGACATCTCCCTGAGAGAGAGGGGAATGAGAGACACACTGAGACTGTACAGACATCTCCCTGAGAGAGAGGGGAATGAGAGACACACTGAGACTGTACAGACATCTCCCTGAGAGAGAGGGGACTGAGAGACAAACTGAGACTGTACAGACATCTCCCTGACAGAGAGGGGACTGAGAGACACACTGAGACTGTACAGACATCTCCCCGACAGAGAGGGGACTGAGAGACACACTGAGACTGTACAGACATCTCCCTGAGAGAGAGGGGAATGAGAGACAAACTGAGACTGTACAGACATCTCCCCGACAGAGAGGGGACTGAGAGACACACTGAGACTGTACAGACATCTCCCTGAGAGAGAGGGGAATGAGAGACAAACTGAGACTGTACAGACATCTCCCTGAGAGAGAGGGGACTGAGAGACACCAGTCAGTGTGCAGATATCTCCCTGAGGGAGAGGGGACTGAGAGACACCAGTCAGTGTGCAGATATCTCCCCGAGAGAGAGGGAACTGAGAGACACCAGTCAGTGCACAGACATCTCCCCGAGAGAGAGGACTGAGAGACACCAGTCAGTGTGCAGATATCTCCCTGAGGGAGAGGGGACTGAGAGACACCAGTCAGTGTGCAGATATCTCCGTGAGAGAGAGAGGGACAGAGAGACACCGGTCAGTGTACAGATATCTCCCTGAGGGGGAGAGGACTGAGAGACACCAGTCAGTGTACAGATATCTCCCTGAGAGGGACTGAGAGACACCAGTCAGTGTACAGATATCTCCCTGAGAGGGACTGAGAGACACGAGTCAGTGTTGTGATCTTCTTGCAGTTCTCATGTTCTCTGTGGGATGGGTAGTAAGCCCAAACAACTCGGCCTGGAATCTCCGTTGCTATGCGATGGCCCTGACTGAGGAATTCTGGGTAGATAGGTCTAGCGAGGAAAGGATACTGGAGGTCCCTCATGGACTGCTGGTTAATGGTCCCCTGGCTGTTGTAGACAAAGAGGCTGCTGAGGAGGATGGCCAATGCGAAGACCGAGTTATCGTTATGTTCATCTCCCTGCGGGCGAGAGAGATTGGGTGGAAAGGTCAGAGGTCAGACAATTCGAAAGTGTGCCCCCTCCCCGGAAACCAGCAAACTCTCGTGTTGCACATGGGTGCCCGAGGGCACCAGAAGCCCCTCAGCCGCGTGGCCCCGTTCACCATCAGTGAAGTCTGAGTGATTTGCTTTGCTACCACCATAGGAAAGAAGAAGAGGAGGAGATGTTAGGACAGGTCACCAGTGTAATCAGGAAGAACTTCTTCTCACAAAGGGTGGTGGAAATCTGGAACTCGCTCCCCCAAAAGGCTGTGGATGCCGAGGGGTCAATGGGAGCTTTCCAGACTGAGATTGATGTTGGGTAAGGGTATGAAGGAATGTGGAGCAAAGGCGGGAGAATGGAGTTCAGGCTCAAATCCGCCAGGATCTGATTAAATGGCGGAACACATTTGAGGGGCTGAATGGCCTCCTGGACGACGTTCAGGCTTGGGCTGATAAGTGGCAGGTAACATTCGCACCACAGAAGCGCCAGGCAATGACTATCTCCAACAAGCGAGAGTCTAACCACCGCCCCTCGACATTCAATGACATTACCATCGCCGAATCCCCCACCATCAACATCCTGGGGGTCACCATTGACCAGAAACTTAACTGGACCAGCCACATAAATACTGTGGCAACAAGAGCAGGTCAGAGGCTGGGTATTCTGTGGCGAGTGTCTCACCTCCTGACTCCCCAAAGCCTTTCCACCATCTACAAGGCACAAGTCAGGAGTGTGATGGAATACTCTCCACTTGCCTGGATGAGCGCAGCTCCAACAACACTCAAGAAGCTCGACACCATCCTGCACAAAGCAGCCCGCTTGATTGGCACCCCATCTACCACCTTAAACATTCACTCCCTCCACCACCGGCGTACCGTGGCTGCAGTGTGCACCATCTACAAGATGCACTGCAGCAACTCGCCAAGGCTTCTTCGGCAGCACCTCCCAAACCCGCGACCTCTTCCACCTAGAAGGACGAGGGCAGCAGGCGCATGGGAACACCACCACCTCCAAGTCACACACCATCCTGACCTGGAAGTATGTCGCCGATCCTTCATCGTCGCTGGGACAAAATCCTGGAACTCCCTCCCTAACAGCACTGTGGGAGCACCTTCACCACAGGGACTGCAGCGGTTCAAGAAGGCGGCTCACCACCACCTTCTCAAGGGCAGTTAGGGGTGGGCAATAAATGCTGGCCTTACCAGCAACGCCCACATCCCATAAACGAATAAATTTTAAAAACTGTTCCAGGCAGGACATTGCCTGATTTCGGAGAGGCGTCCTGGGGTGTGGTGGGGGGAGGGATTGGAATTGTGGGTGTTGGGAATGGGAATGGGGAGGTGGGAACGGGAATTGGGAGGTGGGATGGGAATTGGTCGGGTGCGGAGTGAGCGTCTCACCTTTTCCGGATCCCCCAGGCCCTCGGTATCCAACAGGACGAAACGTTGGTCCGCTCTTCGAGGGTGGGGCAAGCTCCACATCCAGATACCTTTGGTGTGAGACTGGACCGTGGATCCCAGGGAGAAACCTGCGGAGAGAGAGAGAGAGAGAGAAGGTTCAGGAGATCAGGGGAAAGAAGGGCCAAGGGCAACGCGTTAGAAACGACGGGGAGTCTTAGAGCCCAGGCTACAGAGAACTGACCCGGGCTGTCAACCAAAGATTCAGTGACACTCCCAGCAAGTCCTAAACCAACACAACGATGGACTCCAAAGATAAATTCGTTCGAGGTTTGTGTCGACGGACCTCAATCGCACACCAGAAACTGTTTCAGTATCTAAAATTCTGGGTTATATCCTTGCGTTTATACTCTGGTGAGGCCAGGCCACAGGGATATTTAGAATGGAGAGCTTTGAACGGTCTAATCTCCAGGTCACCATGCTAAAAGGGAGCCCGAGGGACATTGTGAGGGAGCCTCGTAGGTGTCCTAACTCGTGCCAAGTCCCGTTGACCCATCACCCCACCTGTGCTCGCTGACCTCCATTGGCTCCCGGTCCGGCAACACCTCGATTTCAAAATTCTCAACCTTGTGTTCAAATCCCGCCATGGCCTCGCCCCCTCCCTATCTCTGCAACCTCCTCCAGGCTTAGAGGGGGCAGAATTCTTAAAGTGCATCCAGGAGAGCTTTTTGAGCCAGCATGCAGAAAGTCCTACAAGAGAGGGGGGCGGTACAAGACCTAATTCTAGGGAATGTAGCCGGGCAAGTGGTAGAAGTGTCAGTAGGAGAGCATTTTGGTGACAGTGACCATAATTCGGTGAGATTTAAGGTAGTCATGGAAAAGGACAAACTGGGGGAAAGCCGATTTTAATATGATAAGGCAGGATCTGGCCAAAGTAGACTGGGATCAGCTACTTGTAGGAAAATCCACATCAGAGCAGTGGGAGTCTTTCAGAAAGGAAATAGAGAGTACAATGCAAACATGTTCCTGTAAAGGTCAAGGGTGAGACCAACAAACCCAGGGAACCCTGGATGTCAAGGGATATACAAGAATGGATTAGGAAAAGAAGGGAGGCTTTTGGCAGATACAAAGGACTAAAAACAGTGGAAGCCCTAGAGGAGTAAAAAGAAATTAGGAGAGCGAGGAGGGGGCATGAAAAAACATTGGCGGGCAAAATAAAGGAAAATCCCAAGGTGTTTTGTAAGTATATTAAGGGCAAGAGGATAACCAGGGAAAGAGTAGGACCCATTAGGGACCAAAGTGGCAATCTGTGTGTAGAGCTGGAAGATGTAGGTGAGGTTTCAAATGAATATTTTGCGTCTGTGTTCACTATGGAGAAGGACGATGGAGACATAGAAATCAGGCAGGGGGATTGTGATATACTTGAACAAATTAGTATTGAGAGGGAAGAGGTAGTAGCGGTTTTAGCGGGCTTAAAAGTGGATAAATCCCCAGGCCATGACGGGATGTATCCCAGGCTGCTGCGTGAGGCAAGGGAGGAGATTGCAGGGGCTCTGACTCAAATTTTCAGAACCTCTCTGGCCACAGGGGAGGTGCCAGATAACTGGAGAACAGCTAACGTAGTACCATTATTCAAGAAGGGTAGTAGGGATCAACCAGGGAATTACAGGCCAGTGAGCCTAACATCAGTGGTAGGGAAATTATTGGAAAAAATTCTGAGGGACAGAATTAGACTCCACTTGGAGAGGCAAGGATTAATCAAGGATAGTCAGCATAGCTTTATCAGGGGGAGATCATGTCTAACCAATTTGATTGAATTTTTCGAGGGGGTGACTAGGTGTGTGGATGAGGGTAGTGCAGTTGATGTAGTCTACATGGACTTCAGTAAGGCTTTTGACAAAGCCCCACATGGGAGACTGGTCAAGAAGGTAAGAGCCCATGGGATCCAGGGCAATTTGGCACATTGGATCCAAAATTGGCTTTGTGGCAGGAGGCAGAGGGTGATGGTCGAAAGTTGTTTTTGTGACTGGAAGCCTGTGTCCAGTGGTGTACCGCAGGGATTGGTGCTGGGTCCCTTGCTGTTTGTAGTGTACATTAATGATTTAGATATGAATGTAGGAGGTATGATCAGTAAGTTCACAGATGACACGAAAATTGGTGGAGTGGTAAATAGTGAGGAGGGAAGCCTTAGGCTACAGGACGATATAGACGGGTTGGTTAGATGGGCAAAACAGTGGCAAATGTAATTTAACCCTGAAAAGTGTGAGGTGATGCATTTTGGGAGGACTAACAAGGCAAGGGAATACGAATTGAATGGTAGGAAGGACAGAGGATCAGAGGGACCTTGGTGTGCATGTACATAGATCCCTGAAGGTAGCAGGACAGGTAGATAAGGTGGTTAAAAAGGCATATGGGATACTTGCCTTCATTAGCCGAGGCATAGAATATAAGAGCAGGGAGGTTATGATGGAACTGTACAAAATGCTAGTTAGGGCACAGCTGGAATACTGTGTGCAGTTCTGGTCGCCACACTATAGGAGGGATGTGATTGTATTAGAGAGGGTGCAGAGGAGATTCACTAGGATGTTACCTGGGCTGTGGCGCGTCAGCTATGAAGAGAGACTGGACAGGCTGGGGTTGTTTTCCTTGGAGCAGAGAAAGCTGAGGGGGGACCTGATTGAGGTGTACAAAATTATGAGGGGCATGGATAGGGTAGATAGAAAGGAACTTTTCCCCTTAGTAGAGGGGTCAATAACCAGGGGGCATAGTTTCAAGGTAAGGGGCAGGAGGTTTAGAGGGGATTAGAGGAAAAACGTTTTCACCCAGAGGGTGGTTGGAATCTGGAACTCACTGCCTGAAAGGATGGTAGAGGCAGGAACCCTCACAACATTCAAGAAGCATTTAGATGAGCACTTGAAACGCCATAGCATACAAGGCTACGGACCAAGTGCTGGAAAATGGGATTAGAATAGACAGGGCTTGATGGCCGGCGCGGACACGATGGGCCGAAGGGCCTCTTTCTGCGCTGTATAACTCTGTGACTCTATGAGCACTTCATTGGCTGTGAAGCGCTTTGGGATGTCCTGAGGTCGTGAAAAGCACTGTGGAAATAAAAGTTCTTTCTCTCTTATAAATGCAAGTTGTTGTTGTTGACGTAGAAGATACAATTTAATGGATTCTGTGAGAACTTTGTCCCTCAATCGGATTGAAATATCGATGAAATGTAGACGTTGCTATTTCACGCGCATCTGTATAGATTTATTCCTCCCAATAAACTTGCTTTAGTGAGTTTAACCTGACAGTCTAGTTCTCTCAGCCTGGTGTTTATCCACTATTGGGAGGGATCGGTATTGGGTTGTCCCGCACTATATTTGACATCACCCGGAGGCGAAAGGTTAGACCTTAGGGATGGAGGGTCCAGAGCTCCGCCCTTACCCTTCTTGGCTCCTGCGAGGCGGTTCAGGAGGTAGGACTTCCCTGTCCGGGCGGCTCCCGCCACTGCCACCACCACCACGGGCACCTCGATGGAGCTCAGGACCTTCAGGGCGTCTGGGTTGAGGCGTAACATCCCCTCCGCATTTTCAACCAGCATCATTGGCTCCTCCATTTTCATCTCCTCCAGCACAGGCTCCTCCATCTTTTCTTCCGACCCTTTCTCAAACAAGGGGTTAGGGAGATCCCGTACCGGATGAACCTCAAAATATATCACATAGAATCAATAAACAACATGTCTCGGGATCCGATATCCTGATACAAACCCACAGAACCCCTCGATTAGATTCCAGCCTGTAACTCACTCCCGGGTATCCGTTATTCTATATATAAACCCCCAGAACCCCTCGATTAGATTCCAGTCTGTAACTCACTCCCGGGTATCCGTTATTCTATATATAAACCCCCAGAACCCTTGGATTAGATTCAAGCCTGTAACTCACTCCCGGGTATCTGTTATTCTATATATAAATCCCCCTGAACCCAGTACTCGAAGGGTTTAGTGAACGGAGGAGCCAGAGGCATCCTGTGAAAACTTTCTGGCAGACTTTAAGATAAAGAAGGTCGTGGGTTCGAGCCCCACTCCAGAGACCCGAGCCCCCATACTCCAGGCGGACACTCCCCGGTTGTCAGTACTGAGGGAGCGCCGCACTGTCGGAGGGGCAGTACTGAGGGAGCGCCGCACTGTCGGAGGGGCAGTACTGAGGGAGCGCCGAACTGTCGGAGGGTCAGTACTGAGGGAGCGCTGCACTGTCGGAGGGGCGGTACTGAGGGAGTGCTGCACTGTCGGAGGGGCGGTACTGAGGGAGCGCCGCACTGTCGGAGGGGCGGTACTGAGGGAGTGCTGCACTGTCGGAGGGGCAGTACTGAGGGAGCGCCGCACTGTTGGAGGGGCAGTACTGAGGGAGCGCTGCACTGTTGGAGGGGCGGTACTGAGGGAGTGCTGCACTGTCGGAGGGGCAGTACTGAGGGAGCGCCGCACTGTTGGAGGGGCGGTACTGAGGGAGTGCTGCACTGTCGGAGGAGCAGTACTGAGTGAGCGCCGCACTGTTGGAGGGGCTCTACTGAGGGAGTGCTGCACTGTCTGGAGGGGCCGTCTCTCGGGATGAGCTGTTAAACACGAGGGTTGCGTCTGCCCTCCCAGGTGGGATGTAACATCCCGCGACACTCCTGGAAGAAGACCAGGGGTGTGGGGAGTCCAGTGTTCAGTCAGAAGCTGCAAGTCGAACAGGGCAGGGATCAGCAGCGAGGGAAGGAAAGGGTTAATGGAGATTCCTCACCTGGAGACGGGCTGCAGCCAGCGGGTTGATGGTGAGTCTGAGGTCCCTCAGCGAGGCTCTGGTGGAGGGCAGTGGGGTTAGTGGAACAGGAGATGAGGAGGGAGCGAGAGCAGGAGAGACACACAGAGAGCCAGCGCTGTGCACTCCAGTGGGACTGGGGCAGGGCTGCAGCTCGTGCTCTGTGTTGCTGTTCCTGTTCCGAAAGGTGACGTTGAGACAGTGACGGTGAAGGGGAAATGAAACTAAAGCATTCACAGCCCTGGCACAGCCGCCCTCCTCTTCTTAAAGGGGCCGCGGCTCACATCACCTGGGCTCTGTTTATCAATTAGCCCTGCTCCCCACGCACACTTCACTCTCTCTCTCTGCCTCACTTTGTCTCTATCACTGTGTCTCTTTATCCACTGTCTCTCTCTCCCTGTTTCTCTCTTTCTCTCTCTGCCTCCATCTCTCTCTCTCGCTCTGTCTTTAGCACTGTGTCTCTATCCACTAACTCTCTGTCTCTCTCACTCCATCTCCATCTCTCTCTCTCACTCTCTCTCTCTCCCACCCCAATATATCTCCCTCTCCCTTCTTCTTTCTCTCTCTCTCACTCTATCTCTGTCTCACTCTTTTTCTCTCCATCCATCTCTCTGTCTCTGCTTCTATCACTCCCTTCAACTCTCTCCCTCTCCAACTCCATTTCTCACTTTCTGTCTCTCGATCTCTCTCTCTCGTTCTATCTCCAACTATATCTCACTCTCTGTTAGGCTCTCTCACTCGCTCTCCGTCTCTCACTCTGTTCTCTCACTCTATCACTGACTCTCTGGCTCTATCTTTCTTTCCTTCTCTTTCTCTCTATCTCTTTCTCTAGTTCTCACTCTTTCCATCTCTCTCCCTGTCTGTCTCTCTCTCTCTCTCTCTCTGTTTCCCTCCCTTTCACTGTCTCTCTTTCTTCCTCCCTCCCTCCCTCTCTCTCTGTCTCGTCACACACTGGATGAGATAGGCTGACTCAGCACAAGGCCGGGGTTTTAGCCTCGGCCCTTCCTCGTCTGTGCGTGCGTGGCGCTTAGTCCCACACCGGGCATTGCCTACAGTCAGACAACGGCCCGTCTGGTATTATGTTTTCATCCTGAGTGCCATCTCTAACTCAAGCCTCATAATCCAGGCCGATACTCCCAGTTGTCAGTACTGAGGGAGTGCTGCACTGTCGGTGCGGCTGTACTGAGGGAGCGCTGCACTATCGGAGGGGCAGTACTGAGGGAGCGCTGCACTATCGGAGGGGCAGTACTGAGGGAGCGCTGCACTGTCGGAGGAGCAGTACTGAGGGAGCGCTGCACTGTCGGAGGGGCGGTACTGAGGGAGCGCTGCACTGTCGGAAGGGCGGTACTGAGGGAGCCCTGCACTGTCAGAGGGGCAGTACTGAGGGAGCACTGCACTGTCCGAGGGCCAGTACTGAGGGAGCGCTGCACTGTCGAAGGGCCAGTACTGAGGGAGTGCTGCACTGTCGGTGGGGCTGTACTGAGGGAGCGCTGCACTGTCGGAGGGGCAGTACCGAGGGAGCACTGCACTGTCAGAGGTGCAGTACTGAGAGAGTGCTGCACTGTCGGAGTGGCAGTACTGAGGGAGCGCTGCACTGTCGGAGGGGCAGTACTGAGGGAGCACTGCACTGTCAGAGGTGCAGTACTGAGAGAGTGCTGCACTGTCGGTGGGGTAGTACTGAGGGAGCGCTGCACTGTCGGAGGGGCAGTACCGAGGGAGCACTGCACTGTCAGAGGTGCAGTACTGAGAGAGTGCTGCACTGTCGGAGGAGCAGTACTGAGGGAGCGCTGCACTGTCGGAGGGGCAGTACTGAGGGAGCGCTGCACTGTCGGAGGGGCAGTACTGAGGGAGCGCTGCACTGTCGGAGGGGCAGTACTGAGGGAATGCTGCACTGTCGGAGGAGCAGTACTGAGGGAGGGATGCACTGTCAGAGGGGCAGTACTGAGGGAGCGCCGCAATATCAGAGTGGCAGTACTGAGGGAGCACTGCACTGTTGGAGGGACAATACTGAGGGAGGGCTGCACTGTCAGAGGGGCAGTACTGAGGGAGGGATGCACTGTCAGAGGGGCAGTACTGAGGGAGGGCTGCACTGTCGGAGGGGCAGTACTGAGGGAGCGCTGCACTGTCGGAGGGGCAGTACTGAGGGAGCGCTGCACTGTCGGAGGGGCAGCACTGAGGGAGCGCCGCACTGTCGGACGTGCCATCATTTGGATGAGACGTTAAACCGAGGGCCCCGTCTGCCCTCTCAGGGTGGACTAAACACCCACTGCCAATATTGAAAGGAGAGCAGGGGGGAGTTCGCCCTGGTCTCCTGGGACCAACATTTATCACTTGATCAACATGACTAAATAAGAAATTATCCGGTCGTTATCACACTGCTGTTTGTGGGATCTTGCTGTGCGCACATTGGCTGCCGCGGCTCCCACAGTACAACAGTGACCCACACTTCAAAAACTCGTTCATTGGCTCGCGTCAGATTCTTAATAAGGTTCCGAAACACTGAAATCAGTTGTCATAGGTTTATTGAGCATACAGAACAAGGAATAATTCTTCAACAAAGACTTAAAAGGCAGCACTTACAACACCTCATTACACAGTATTTACAGCACAGAAACAGGCCATTCGGCCCAACTGGTCCGTGCCGGTGTTTGTGCTCCGCACGAGCCTCCTCCCGCCCACCTTCATCTCACCCCATCACCATATCCCTCTATTCCTTTCTCCCTCATGTGTTTATCCAGCTTCCCCTTAAATACATCGATACTATTCGCCTCAGTGTGGTAGCGAGTTCCACATTCTCACCACTCTCTGGGTAAAGAGGTTTCTCCTGAGATCCCTATTGGGTTTATTAGTGATTTTCTTATATTGATGGCCCCTAGTTCTGGTCTCCCCCACAAGTGGAAACATCTTCTCTACGTCTACCCTAACGAACCCCTTCATAATTTTAAAGACCTCGATCAGGTCACCCCCTCAGTCTTCTCCTTTCTCGAGAAAAGAGTTTGGTTTGTTTGGGATTCGAAGTAAACACAATTCTACATTCCATAATTCTGAGGGACAGGATAAATCTTCATTTAGAAAGACGCGGATTAATCAGGGACAGTCAGCATGGATTTGTTATGGGAAGGTCGTGTCTGACTAACTTGATTGAATTTTTTGAGGAGGTAACAAGGAGGGTCGATGAGGGTAGTGCGTTTGATGTAGTCTATATGGATTTTAGCAAGGCTTTTGATAAGGTCCTGCATGGCAGACTGGTCATGAAAGTTAAAGCCCATGGGATCCAGGGGAAAGTGGCAAGTTGGATCCAAAATTAGCTCAGAGGCAGGAAACAAAGGGTAATGGTCGTAGTGTGTTTTTGTAACTGGAAGGCTGTTTCCAGTGGGGTTCCGCAGGGCTCAGTACTAGGTCCCTTGCTTTTTGTGGTATATATCAATGATTTAGACTTGAATGTAGGAAGTATGATTAAGAAGTTTGCAGATGATACAAAAATTGGCCATGTGTTGATAATGAAGAAGAAAGCTGCAGACTGCAGGAAGATATCAAAGAACTGGTCAGGTGGGCAGAACAGTGGCAAATGGAATTCAATCCGGAGAAGTGCGAGGTAATGCATTTGGGGAGGGCTAACAGGGCAAGGGAATACACAATAAATGGTAGGACACTGAGAAGTGTAGAGGAACAGAGAGACCTTGGGGTGCATGTCCACAGATCCCTGAAGGTAGCAGGACAGGTAGATAAGGTGGTTAAGAAGGCAGACGGGATACTTGCCTTTATTAGTCGAGGCATAGAATATAAAAGAGCAGGGAGGTTATGCTTAAACTGCTTAAAACACTAGTTAGGCCGCAGCTAGAGTACTGCGTGCAGTTCTGGTCACCACATTACAGGAAGGATGCGATTGCACTAGAGGGGGTGCAGAGGAGATTTACGAGGATGTTGCCTGGGCTGGGGAATTTTAGCTATGAGGAAAGATTGGACAGGCTGGGGTTGTCTCCTTTGGAACAGAGGAGGCTGAGGGGAGACCTAATTCAGTTGTATAAAATTATGAGGGGCCTAGATAGATTGGATAGGAAGGGCCTATTTCCCTTAGCAGAAGGGTCAATAACCAGGGGGCATAGATTTAAATTAACTGATCGTAAGATTAGAGGGGATTTGAGGAGAATTTTTTAAGATACAGAGTAAAGCTCCCTCTACACTGTCCCATCAAACACTCCCAGGACAGGTACAGCACGGGTTAGATTCAGAGTAAAGCTCCCTCTACACTGTCCCATCAAACACACCCAGGGCAGGTACAGCACGGGTTAGATACAGAGTAAAGCTCCCTCTACACTGTCCCCATCAAACACTCCCAGGGCAGGTACAGCACGGGATTAGATACAGAGTAAAGCTCCCTCTACACTGTCCCATCACACACTCCCAGGGCAGGTACAGCAGGGGTTAGATACACTCTATCATGGACTCTACCCACCCATTTAATCTCCTCCCACAGCCCCTGTACACTCTACCCAAACAGGCTCAGTAGAAAGAAACACATGCATTTATATAGCGCCTTTCACGACCACCAGACGTCCCAAAGTGCTTTACAGCCAATGAAGTACATTTTAAAGTGTAGTCACTGTTGAAATGTAGGAAGTCCGGCAGCCAACTTGCGCACAGCAAGATCCCACAAACAGCAATGTGGTAATGACCAGATAATCCAATTTTGTTATGTTGATTGAGCGATAAATATTGGCCAGGGCACCAGGGAGAACTCCCTTGCTCCTCTTCGAAATAGTGGCCGGGGGATCTTTTCCATCCACCTGAGAGGGCAGACGGGGCCTCGGTTTTAACGTCTCATCCGAAAGACGGCACCTCCGACAGTGCAGCACTCCCTCAGCATGCACTGGAGTGTCAGCCTAGATTTATGTGTTCAAATCTCTGGAGTGGGGCTTGAACCCACAAGCTTCTGACTCTCAAGGCGAGAGTGAGACCCACTGAGTCACAGCGGACATCCCAAACCTCAAACCATCAAACCTCAACAAAGAACCAACAGCAATACTCTTAACACGGCAAATTGTCCCATCGTGATCAGAGGTGCAAGGAATCAAACAGACGTCACAATCACATTTATTGATCTCTTTATTTACTCATTCACAGGGACAGCGACCATGAACAAAGCTCTCCGTTAGTCAAAATCCACTCAGCTTCTCCATTCACTTCATCTTTGCAGGGCTTCACAAAGTAATATTTTGACCTATAATTGTCATGGAAAATTATTCAGCACAGACCGGGGATGGAGCCTGGGCCTTTCCTGCTCTGTGTGTGTGTGTGGGGCTCAGTCCCACAACGGGTTAGATCAGCTCACTCAGCACAGGCCGGGGATGGAGCCTGGGCCTTTCCTGCTCTGTGTGTGTGTGTGTGGCTCAGTCCCACACCGGGTGAGAGCAGGCTAACTCAGCACAGGCCCGGGATGGAGCCTGGGCCTTTCCTGCTGTGTGTGTGTGTGTGTGTGTGTGTGTGTGTGTGGCTCAGTCCCACACCGGGTGAGAGCAGGCTAACTCAGCACAGGCCGGGGATGGAGCCTGGGCCTTTCCTGCTCTGTGTGTGTGTGTGGGGCTCAGTCCCACACCGGGTGAGATCAGCTCACTCAGCACAGGCCGGGGATGAAGCCTGGGCCTTTCCTGCTCTGTCTGGGTGCAATGTTTTGCGATATATTAAAATGGTCAAGAGCTGGCCGTTGGGAATCAAAGAACAGACGGACTAACTGTAGCGACTAGAACAGGGATCTTAGTTACGTTGACCGATTCTCGTTACATTGTGAAACAGGCTGTGAAGGGAAGATCAGTTCGAGATTCAGGACTGTCATAACTATGTTAACCAGGAGAAAACTTTCTCCCTCAACCATCCGAAAATGTCGCTGACATAATCCAAGAAACTGCGATTTCTTATCCTTTCCTCTTCTCTCCTGAAGTATTCGTAGTCGTCACTCTTCTTCTTCGCCTCCTCTTCACGATTCTCGGACGAGTACTTTTCCTCCTCTGCCTGATTACTCTCCATGGCCTCCTCATACTCCAGCAAATTCTTCCCCTTCTCTTCCTCAAACTTTTCCTTCATCTGTCTCACTAGCTCCTCAGTCCTGACGCGCTCCTCCTCCTCTCTCCGCTCTTCCCTGGATTGTCTCTCCTGCTCCGCCTTCAAGAGCTGTTCATTCAAAGCTTGGAAAACGATTAAAAAATGCAGGACAAAATAGTTATACCCGATATCTTTACATCTCGGGCAGTGTAGAGAGAGCTTTACTCTGTATCTAACCCGTGCTATACCTGCCCTGGGAGTGTTTGTTGGGACAGTGTAGAGGGAGCTTTACTCTGTATCTAACCCGTGCTGTAGCTGCCCTGGGAGTGTTTGATGGGACAGTGTAGAGGGAGCTTTACTCTGTATCTAACCCGTGCTGTACCTGCCCTGGGAGTGTTTGATGGGACAGTGTAGAGGGAGCTTTACTCTGTATCTAACCTGTGCTGTACCTGCCCTGGGAGTGTTTGATGGGACAGTGTAGAGGGAGCTTTACTCTGTATCTAACCCGTGCTGTATCTGTCCTGGGAGTGTTTGATGTGTCTCTAGACACTATACGGCTCAATCCCACATCGGGTAAGGTCAGCTAACTCAACACAGGCTGGAGGTGGAACCTGGGCCGTTCCTGGCTCTTTGTGGAGCTCAGTACCATCCCCGGGCTGTGCTGAGTTAGCTGATTTCACCCGTTGAGGTACTGAGCCTCAGACACACGGAGCAGGAATGGCGTGTCCCAGTGCACCAGCTCGAAAGCCCCCCCGAGCCCTCGGCCCACCCCCATCCCCTGGGTGTCCAGACAACCAGCACCTCCCCCACCCGCCCCCCGCACCAACCATCCCCTCGATGCCTGCGAATCGCTTCTCTCACCAGACATTTGCTGCTCCTTTTTGTTCAGCATGCTGTCCACCTTCAGCACTTGCGCTACGTGAGGCTTCACCATGTGCAGGAAGTGGGCGAGGACCTCCGTCCGCTGTACGGAGGGAAAGATTCAGTCAGGGCAAGTCGCACAGTCTTCCTCCCAATACTCCAGAGAGCGGAGACACTCGGGGGGGCAGAGAAGCTAGCAACAACAACAACAACAACTTATATTTATATAGCGCCTTTAACGCAATAAAATGTCGCAAGGCGCTTCACAGGAGGGAGTTCCAGAGCTTGGGGCCCAGGCAGCTGAAGGCACGGCCGTCAATGCTGGAGTGATTAAAATCGGGGACGCACAAGAGGTCAGAATTAGAGGGGCCCAGATATCTCGGGGGGTTGTGGGGCTGAAGGAGATTACAGAGAAAGGGAGGGGTGAGGCCATGGAGGGATTTGAAAACAAGGATGAGAATTTTGAAATCGAGGTGTTGCCCAGGTCCACTCTCCCCTATCACTGACTCTCCCCACCCATTTAATCTCCTCCCACAGCCCATGTACACTCTCCCCTATCACTGACTCTACCCACCCATTCAATCTCCTCCCACAGCCCATGTACACTCTCCCCTATCACTGACTCTACCCACCCATTGAATCTCCTCCCACAGCCCATGCACACTCTCCCCTATCGAATCTACCCACGCATTGAATCTTCTCCCACAGCCCAGGTCCACTCTCCCCTATCACTGACTCTACCCACCCATTTAATCTCCTCCCACAGCCCATGTACACTCTCCCCTATCACTGATTCCACCCACCCATCTAATCTCCTCCCAGAGCCCATGTACACTCTCCCCTATCACTGACTCTCCCCACCCATTTAATCTCCCCCCACAGCCCATGTACACTCTCCCCTATCGACTCTACCCACCCATTGAATCTCTTCTCACAGCCCATGTACACTCTCCCCTATCACTGACTCTCCCCACCCATTTAATACCTTCCCACAGCCCATGTACACTCTCCCCTATCACTGACTCTCCCCACACATTGAATCTCCTCTCACAGCCCATGTACACTCTCCCCTATCACTGACTCTCCCCACCCATTTAATCTCCTCCCACAGCCCATGTACACTCGCCCCTATCACTAACTCTACTCACAAACTCTACCCACCCATTTCATCTCCTCCCACAGCCCATGTACACTCTCTGCTATCACTAACTCTACCCACCCATTTAATCTCCTCCCACAGCCCATGTACACTCTGTCCACCCATTTAATCTCCTCCCACAGCCCATGTACACTCTCACTTTTCACTAACTCTACCCACCCATTTAATCTCCTCCCACAGCCCATGTACACTCGCTCCTATCACTGACTCTACACACCCATTTAATCTCCTCCCACAGCCCATGTACACTCTCCCCACCCATTTAATCTCCTCCCACAGCCCATGTACACTCTCCCCTATCACGGACTCTAACCACCCATTTAATCTCCCCCCACAGCCCATGTACACTCTCGCCTATCACGGACTCTCCCCACCCATTAAATCTCCTACCACAGCCCATGTACACTCTCCCCTATCACTGACTCTACCCACCCATTGAATCTCCTCCCACAGCCCATGTACACTCTCCCCTATCACTGACTCTACCCACCCATTTAATCCCCTCCCACAGCCCATGTACACTCTCCCCTATCACTGACTCTACCCACCCATTTAATCCCCTCCCACAGTCCATGTACATTCTCCTCTATCACGGACTCTCCCCACCCATTTAATCTCCTCCCACAGCCCATGCACACTCTCCCCTATCACTGACTCGACCCACCCATTTAATCTCCCCCCACAGCCCATGTACACTCTCCCCTATCACTGACTCTCCCCACCCATTAAATCTCCTCCCACAGCCCATGTTCACTCTCCCCTATCACTGACTCTACCCACCCATTTAATCTCCTCCCAGAACCGAAAGAAAGAGAGAAAGAAAGAGCCTCACTCTGAGTGAGAGACATGGAGCGGGGAGAGAATGACAGAAAGCGATATATGAAAAGAACAGAAATAGAGAGATGGAGACTGAGAGAGGGAGTGACCGAGAGAGAAACCCAGAGAGAAATGGAGAAATGGAGAAAGATGGAAAGTAAAATGGTGGACTGACCATCATCTCCTCGACAGTTGCAGCATTGAATTGCTTTGTGCCATTCTCCAGTGCGGTCTCCAACTCCCGATAGCCCCCAGGTCTCAAGTAATAACCAGAATCCAAGTTCTCCTTTACCGATCCCATCACTTTCCACAGTAACGCCTCACATCTTTGTCTTGATTCACTTTCAATCTTGGCAAGTAGTGAACTGTACCGGGAACTCAGAGACTCCTGGAAACAGGAAAAAATAATCAGTCAAAGAGACCCTGGACCTCAGGGAGATATCTGGACTCTGACTGGTGTCTCTCAGTCCCTGTCCCTCAGGGAGATATCTGTACACTGACTGCTGTCTCTCAGTCCCTCTCCCTCAGGGAGATATTTGTACACTGACTGGTGTATCTCAGTCCCCTCTCCCTCAGGGAGATATCAGTACACTGACTGGTGTCTCCCTCTCTCCCTCAGGGAGATATCTGTACACTGACTGGTGTCTCCCAACCTTGGACCTGGTCCTGTGTAATGTGTCAGGATTAATTAATAATGTTGAGGATCCCCTTGGAATGAGTGACCATAACATGGTTGAATTCCATATCCAATTAGAGGGTGAGAAGGTTGGTTCTCAAACAAGCGTACTGAGCTTGAATAAAGGAGACTATGATGGTATGAGAGCGGAATTGATTAAAGTGGACTGGGAAAATAGATTAAAGGGTAAGACGGTACATGAGCAGTGGTGTTCATTTAAGGAGTTATTTTACAACTTTCAAAAAATATATATTCCACTGAGGAAAAAAAGGGTGTAAAAGAAATGACAGCCATCCGTGGCTAAGTAAAGAAATTAAGGATAGTATCCAACTAAAAACAAGGACATATAAGGTAGCCAAACTTAGTGGGAGGATAGAAGATTGGGAAGTCTTCAAAAGACAGCAAAAAGTAACTAAAGGATTGATTAAGAAAGGGAAGATAGATTATGAAAATAAATTAGCAAAAAATATAAAAACAGATAGCAAGAGTTTCTATACTCATAAGAACATAAGAAATAGGAGCAGGAGTAGACCAATCGGCCCCTCGAGCCTGCTCCGCCATTCAATAAGATCATGGCTGATCTGATCCAACCTCAACTCTAAAGAACACAAGAAGTAGGAGCAGGACCAGGCCACACGGCCCGCTCCGCCACCCACAGGACCTTGACCGATCCGAACTCAAACTCATGTCCAATTTCCAGCCCGCTCCCCGTAACCCCTGATTCCCTTTACTTCTAGGAAACGGTCTATTTCTGTTTTAAATTTATTTAATGAAGTAGCTTCCACAGCTTCCTGGGGTAGCAAATTCCACAGACCCACTACCCTCTGAGTGAAAAAGTTTCTCCTCATCTCAGTTTTGAAAGAGGAGCCCCTTATTCTAAGATTATGTCCCCTAGTTCTAGTTTCACCCATCATTGGGAACATCGTCACCGCGTCCACCCGATCAAGCCCCTTCACAATCTTATATGTTTCAATAAGATCGCCTCTCATTCTTCTGAACTCCAATGAGTAGAGTCCCAATCTACTCAACCTCTCCTCATATGTCCACCCCCTCATCCCCGGAATTAACCGAGTGAACCTTCTTTGTACTGCCTCGAGAGCAAGTATGTCTTTTCTTAAGTATGGACACCAAAACTGTATGCAGTACTCCAGGTGCGGTCTCACCAATACCCTATACAACTGCAGCAATACCTCCCTGTTTTTATATTCTATCCCCCTAGCAATAAAAGTCAACATTCCATTGGCTTTCTTGATCACCTGCTGCACCTGCATACTAACTCTTTGATTTTCTTGCACCAAGACCCCCAGATCCCTTTGTACTGCAGTACTTTCCAGTTTCTCGCCATTAAGATAATAACTTACTCTCTGATTTTTCCTGCCAAAGTGCATAACCTCACATTTTCCAATATTGTATTGCATCTGCCAAATCTCTGTCCACTCACCCAGCCTGTCTATATCCCCTTGTAGGTTTTTTATGTCCTCCTCACTCTCTACTTTCCCTCCCATCTTTGTATCATCTGCAAACTTTGATATGTTACACTCGGTCCCCTCCTCCAAATCGTTAATATAGATTGTAAAGAGTTGGGGACCCAGCACCGACCCCTGCGGAACACCACTGGCTACTGGTTACCAGTCCGAGAATGAACCATTTATCCCAACTCTCTGCTTCCTGTTAGATAACCAATCCTCCACCCATGCCAGAATATTACCCACAATCCAGTGATTTTTTATCTTGAGTAATAATCTTTTATGTGGCACCTTGTCGAATGCCTTCTGGAAGTCTAAATACACTACATCCACTGGTTCCCCTTTATCCACCCTGTACGTTATGTCCTCAAAGAACTCGAGCAAATTTGTCAGACATGACTTCCCCTTCATAAAGCTATGCTGACTTTGTCCTATTAAATTATGTTTATCTAAATGTTCCGTTACTGTCTCCTTAATAACAGACTCCAAAATTTTACCCACCACAGATGTTAGGCTAACTGGTCTAAAATTTCCAGCCTTCTGCCGACAACCCTTTTTAAATAAGGGTGTTACATTAGCAGTTTTCCAATCTGCCGGGACCTTTGCTGAGTTCAGGGAGTTTTGGAAAATTATTACCAAAGCATCCACAATTCCTACTGCCACTTCCCTCAAGACCCTAGGATGTAAGCCATCAGGTCCAGGGGATTTATCCGCCTTGAGTCCCATTATTTTACTGAGTACCAATTCCTCAGTGATTTTAATCATATTTAGCTCCTCCCCCACTAGAGCCCCCTGTTTTTCCAGTGTTGGGATATTCTTAGTGTATATAAAAAGAAAAAGGGTGGCTAAGGCAAACGTAGGTCCCTTAGAGGATGAGACTGGGAAATTAATGGTGGGAAACATGGAGATGGCAAAAATGCTGAACAAATATTTTGTTTCAGCCTTTACGGTAGAGGACACTAAGAATATCCCAACACTGGTGTCTCTCAGTCCCTCTCTCTCAGGGAGATATCTGTACACTGACTGGTGTCACTCAGTCCCCTCTCCCTCAGGGAGATATCTGTACACTGACTGGGGGAAAGGACAGTTTATCTAATGCACTTTGACACACGGTCCCAGAGGGGGAAAGGACAGTGTATCAAAAGCATTTTGACACCCGGTCCCAGAGGGGGAAAGGACAGTGTATCTAACGCACTGACACCCGGTCGCAGAGGGGGAAAGGAAAGTGTATCGAATGCACTGTAACAATTAGTCCCAGAAGGGAAAAGGACATTGTATCTAACACACTGACACCCGGTCCCAGAGGGGGAAAGGACAGTGTATCTAATGCACTGTGACACCCAGTACCAGAGGGGGAAAGGACAGTGTATCTAACGCACTGTTACACCCGGTCCCAGAGGGGGAAAGGACAGTGTATCTAACGCACTGTGACACCCGGTCCCAGAGGGGGAAAGGACAGTGTATCTAACGCACTGTGACACCCGGTCACAGAGGGGGAAAGGACAGTGCATCTGACACACTGTGACACCCGGTCCCAGAGGGCGAAAGGACAGTGTATCTGACGCACTGTGACACCCGGTCCCAGAGGGGGAAAGGACAGTGTATCAAACGCACTGTGACACCCGGTCCCAGAGGGGGAAAGGACAGTGTATCAAATGCACTGTGACACCCGGTCCCAGAGGGGGAAAGGACAGTGTATCTAACGCACTGTGACACCCGGTCCCAGAGGGGAAAAGGACAGTGTATCTAACGCACTGTGACACCCGGTCCCAGAGGGGGAAAGGACAGTGTATCTAAAGCACTGTGACACCCGGTCCCAGAGAGGAAAAGGGCAGTGTATCTAACGCACTGTGACACCCGGTCCCAGAGGAGGAAAGGACATTGTATCTAACGCACTGTGACACCCGGTCCCAGAGGGGGAAAGGACAGTGTATCTAATGCACTGTGACACCCGGTCCCAGAGGGGGAAAGGACAGTGTATCTAACGCACTGTGACACCCGGTCCCAGAGGGGGAAAGGACAGTGTATCTAACGCACTGTGACACCCGGTCCCAGAGGGGGAAAGGACAGTGTATCTAACGCACTGTGACACCCGGTCACAGAGGGGGAAAGGACAGTGCATCTGACACACTGTGACACCCGGTCCCAGAGGGCGAAAGGACAGTGTATCTGACGCACTGTGACCCCCGATCCCAGAGGGGGAAAGGACAGTGTATCTGACGCACTGTGACACCCGGTCCCAGAGGGGGAAAGGACAGTGTATCAAATGCACTGTGACACCCGGTCCCAGAGGGGGAAAGGACAGTGTATCAAATGCACTATGACACCCGGTCCCAGAGGGGGAAAGGACAGTGTATCTAACGCACTGCAACACTCGGTCCCAGAGGGGAAAAGGACATAGTATCTAACGCACTGTGACACCCTGTCCCAGAGGGGGAAAGGACAGTGTATCTAATGCACTGTGACACCCGGTCCCAGAGGGGAAAAGGACAGTGTATCTAACGCACTGTGACACCCGGTCCCAGAGGAGGAAAGGACAGTGTATCTAAACACTGTGACACCAGGTCCCAGAGGGGGAAAGGACAGTGTATCTAAAGCACTGTGACACCCGGTCCCAGAGGGGGAAAGGACAGTGTATCTGACGCACTGTGACACCCGGTCCCAGAGGGGGAAAGGACAGTGTATCTAAAGCACTGTGACACCCGGTCCCAGAGGTGGAAAGGACAGTGTATCTGACGCACTGTGACACCCGGTCCCAGAGGGGGAAAGGACAGTGTATCTAACGCACTGTGACACCCGGTCCCAGAGGGGAACGGACAGTGTATCTAACGCACTGTGACACCCGGCTCCCAGAGGGGAAAAGGACAGTGTATCTTATACACTGTGACACCAGGTCCCAGAGGGGGAAAGGACAGTGTATCTAACAGCACTGTGACACCCGGTCCCAGAGGGGAAAGGACAGTGTATCTGACGCACTGTGACACCCGGTCCCAGAGGGGGAAAGGACAGTGTATCTAACGCACTGTGACACCCGGTCCCAGAGGGGGAAAGGACAGTGTATCTAACGCACTGTGACACCCTGTCCCAGAGGGGGAAAGGACAGTGTATCTAATGCACAGTGACACCCGGTCCCAGAGAGGAAAAGGGCAGTGTATCTAACGCACTGTGACACCCGGTCCCAGAGGAGGAAAGGACATTGTATCTAACGCACTGTGACACCCGGTCCCAGAGGGGGAAAGGACAGTGTATCTTATACACTGTGACACCAGGTCCCAGAGGGGGAAAGGACAGTGTACCAAAAGCACTGTGACACCCGGTCCCAGAGGGGGAAAGGACAGTGTATCTGACGCACTGTGACACCCGGTCCCAGAGGGGGAAAGGACAGTGTAACTGACGCACTGTGACACCCGGTCCCAGAGGGGGAAAGGACAGTGTATCTGACGCACTGTGACACCCGGTCCCAGAGGGGGAAAGTACAGTTTATCAAAAGCACTGTGACACCCTGTCCCAGAGGTGGAAAGGACAGTGTATCTGACGCGCTGTGACACCCTGTCCCAGAGGGGGAAAGGACAGTGTATCTGACGCACTGTGACACCCGGTCCCAGAGGGGGAAAGGACAGTTTATCAAAAGCACTGTGACACCCTGTCCCAGAGGTGGAAAGGACAGTGTATCTGACGCGCTGTGACACCCAGTCCCAGAGGGGGAAAGGACAGTGTATCTAACGCACTGTGACACCCGGTCCCAGAGGGGGAACGGACAGTGTATCTAACGCTCTGTAACACTCGCTCCCAGAGGGGAAAAGGACAGTGTTTCTTATACACTGTGACACCAGGTCCCAGAGGGGGAAAGGACAGTGTATCTAACGCACTGTGACACCCGGTCCCAGAGGAGGAAAGGACAGTGTATCTAACGCACTGTGACACCCGGTCCCAGAGGGGGAATGGACAGTGTATCGAACACACTGTGACACCCGGTCCCAGAGGGGGAAAGGACAGTGTATCTAAGGCACTGTGACACCCTGTCCCAGAGGGGGAAAGGACAGTGTATCTAACGCACTGTGACACCCGGTCCCAGAGGGGTAAAGGACAGTGTAACTGACGCACTGTGACACACGGTCCCAGGGCGGGAAAGGACAGTGTATCTAACGCACTGTGACACCCGGTCCCAGAGGAGCAAAGGACAGTTTATCAAAAGCACTCTGATACCCGGTCCAAGAGGGGGAAAGGACAGTGTATCAAAAGCACTGTGACACCCTGTCCCAGAGGGGTAAAGGACAGTGTATTTGACGCACTGTAACACTCGGTCCCAGAGGGGGAAAGGACAGTGTATCTGACGCACTGTAACACTCGGTCCCAGAGGGGGAAAGGACAGTGTATCTGACGCACTGTGACACACGGTCCCAGAGGGGGAACGGACAGTGTATCTGACGCACTGTGACACATGGTCCCAGAGGGGGAAACAACAGTGTATCAAAAGCACTGAGACACCCGGTCCCAGAGGGGGAAAGGACAGTGTATCTTATACACTGTGACACCAGGTCCCAGAGGGGGAAAGGACAGTGTATCTAACACACTGTGACACGCGGGCCCAGAGGGGGAATGGACAGTGTATGGAACACACCGTGACACCCGTTCCGAGAGGGGTAAAGGACAGTGTATCTAATGCACTGTAACACTCGGTCCCAGAGGGGAAAAGGACATTGTATCTAACGCACTGTGACACCCGGTCCCAGAGGGGGAAAGGACAGTGTATCTGACGCACTGTGACACATGGTCCCAGAGGGGGAAAGGACAGTGTATCTGACGCATTGTGACACCCGGTCCCAGAGGGGGAAAGGACAGTGTATCTGACGCACTGTGACACCCGGTCCCAGAGGGGGAAAGGACAGCGTATCTAACGCTCTGTAACACTCGGTCCCAGAGGGGAAAAGGACATTGTATCTCACGCACTGTGACACCCGGTCCCAGAGGAGGAAAAGGACAGTGTATCTAACGCACTGTGACACCCGGTCCCAGAGGGGGAAAGGACAGTGTATCAAAAGCACTGTGACACCCGGTCCCAGAGGGGGAAAGGACAGTGTATCTAACGCACTGTGACACCCGGTCCCAGAGGGGGAAAGGACAGTGTATCTAACGCACTGTGACACACGGTCCCAGAGGGGGAAAGGACAGTGTATCTGACGCACTGTGACACCCGGTCCCAGAGGGGGAAAGGACAGTGTATCTAACGCACTGTGACACTCGGTCCCAGAGGGGGAAAGGACAGTGTATCTGACGCACTGTGACACCCGGTCCCAGAGGGGGAAAGGACAGTGTATCTGACGCACTGTGACAGCCGGTCCCAGAGGGGGAAAGGACAGTGTATCTGACGCACTGTGACACCCGGTCCCAGAGGGGGAAAGGACAGTGTATCTAACGCACTGTGACACCCGGTCCCAGAGGGGAAAGGACAGTGTATCTAACGCACTGTGACACCCGGTCCCAGAGGGGGAAAGGACAGTGTATCTAACGCACTGTGACACCCGGTCCCAGAGGGGGAAAGGACAGTGTATCTAACGCACTGTGACACCCGGTCCCAGAGAGGGAAAGGACATTGTATCTAATGCACTGTGACAACCGGTCCCAGAGGGGGAAAGGACAGTGTATCTAACGCACTGACACACCCGGTCCCAGAGGGGGTATGGACAGTGCATCTAATGCACTGCGACACCCGGTCCCAGAGGGGGAAAGGACAGTGTATCAAAAGCACTGTGACACCCGGTCCCAGAGGGGGAACGGACAGTGTATCTAACGCACTGTGACACCCGGTCCCAGAGTGGAAAAAGGACAATGTATCTAACGCACTGTAGCACCCGGTCCCAGAGTGGAAAAAGGACAATGGCCCAAAAATTAGTGCCGCTACGCGAGAGTACGCACTGTGTACTCTCGCGTATTCTGTCTCCAATTGCCGGTTTTCTGCATGCACTGCGCATGCGCTGAAAACCGGCACTTGGTGAATGGAAAAGGGGGCGGGTCCTAGGTGAACCGCGTGCGCGCTACAGGCTGCGCGCACGCTGTGCACTTAGTGGTTTCAACGCGCAGGGAAGTACTGAAGATTTTACACATGAAAAAAGGAGGAGTAAGACGCACTTTTAACAAGGTAAGTAGTGAATTAAGTATTTTGAATTTTTTTTAACAGGTATATCTTTTTTTAGAGACTTTAAAGACAGATAAGTTTATTTTTTATAACTTTTTAAAAGATTTTAAATTTTTTCAAAAATTTTATTTTTTATTTAAAATGGTTAATTTATTTAACTATACTTATTTTATTAATGTGATGGTTTTTAAAAAAAATTTAATTGAGGTTTAGCTGTTCTTTTGGGGGGTATAGATTCATAGCTTTCACAGCACTTATGTGAAAGTTATGAATGGAAGATGGTGTGCTGCCATTGGCTCTAACTGAATCACGTGATCCCACAGCTCGCACGAATTAACTACGCCTGTGGGATACGCAAGCCCAGCACAGCAGCTGTCCAGAATATCAAGTTCGTGCGAGCTGGAACTGAAAATGCCAACGCGCAGTGAGAGATCGCGGGGAGGCCTTACCCTCGCACGAAGGCTTCCTCTCGAATTTTTGGGCCAATGTATCTAATGCACTGTGACACCCGGTCCCAGAGGGGGAAAGGACAGTGTATCTGACGCACTGTGACACCTGGTCCCAGAGGGGGAAAGGACAGTGTATCTAACGCTGTGACACCCGGTCCCAGAGGGGGAAAGGACAGTGTATCTGACGCACTGTGACACACGATCCCAGAGGGGGAAAGGACAGTGTATCTAACGCACTGTGACACCCGGTCCCAGAGGGGGAAAGGACAGTGTATCTAACGCACTGTGACACCCGGTCCCAGAGGGGTAACGGACAGTGCATCTAACGCACTGTGACACCCGGTCCCAGAGGGGGAAAGGACAGAGTATGTAACGCACTGTGACACCCGGTCCCAGAGGGGGAAAGGACAGTGTATCTAAGGCACTGTGACACCCGGTCCAAGAGAGGGAAAGGACAGTGTATCTAATACACATTGACAACCGGTCCCAGAGGGGGAACGGACATTGTTTCTAACGCACTGTGGCACCCGGTCCCAGAGGGGGAAAGGACAGTGCATCTAATGCACTGTGACACCCGGTCCCAGAGGGGGAACGGACAGTGTATCTAACGCACTGTGACACCCGGTCCCAGAGTGGAAAAAGGACAATGTATCTAATGCACTGGAACACTCGGTCCCAGAGGGGGAAATGACAGTGTATCTGACGCACTGTGACATCTGGTCCCAGAGGGGGAAAGGACAGTGTACGTTTCCTTATCTGGACAATATTACTGTCGCAGGTCGCAATCAGCGGGAACATGACGCCAATCTCCAACGATTTTGGGATGCACTCCAGCACCGTAATTTGACATTAAATGCGGCTAAATCCATTGAGTCACAACCAACCATCAACATCCTTGGCTATTGTGTGGGCAATGGCATCATTAAACCTGACCCTGAAAGGCTTCGCCCACTCCAAGAACCCCCACCACCTAAGAATCCGGCCTCCTTGCGCCGGGCTCTCGGCCTGTTTGCATACTATGCTAAATGGATTCCTAACTTCTCGGACCGAATCCAACCTCTACTGAAGGCCAGCACATTCCCACTAGACACAGCGGCTGTTGCAGCCTTTAACCTCCTGAAAAAACAGTTGGAGAAAGCGGCTCTTCACTCCATCGATGAGAGTCTTCCTTTTGTTGTTGAGTGTGATGCCTCGGAGGTGGCGATCTCGGCCACTCTGAATCAGGAAGGTCGTCCGGTGGCATTTTTGTCCAGGACTTTTCAAGGGGCTGAACTACATTATCCTCCAGTCGAGAAAGAAGCTACAGCCATCATAGAGGCAGTACGGAAGTGGACTCATCTCCTAGCTCGCCAGCACTTTACCTTAATCACGGACCAGCGATCGGTCGCCTTCATGCTCGATAATCGAAAACGGACCAAAATTAAAAATAATAAAATCCAGCTTTGGCGGCTGGAATTGGCCTCTTTTGGTTACACCATCCACTATCGACCTGGCAAGGAGAATGTGGCTCTGGATACCCTCACATGAGCATTCTGCTCCGCCATGGCACCCTCTACGCTCGTAGACATCCATGATGGGTTGTGTCATCCGGGCGTTACTCGCATGCTACACTTCGTGCGGTCCCGAAATCTCCCATTCTCTACTGGGGATGTAAAGAAGATGTGCTCGGACTGCAGCGTCTGTGCGGAATTGAAACCTCAGTTTTTCCGCCCCTCAGGTGGTATACTCATACATGCGACCCAGCCAATGCAACGGCTTAGCATCGATTTTAAGGGGCCGTTGCCCTCTTCAACTCGCAACACTTATCTATTGACCATGGTCGATGAGTATTCCCGTTTTCCGTTTGCCTTTCCCTGCCCCAATATGCTGACGACCACGGTTATCAGCTGCCTTGAGCAGGTATTTGCTTTCTGTGGCATGGCATCCTATGTTCATTCGGATCGGGGCCCTTCTTTTATGTCAGGAGAACTCAAGGCCTATCTCTCGGAACGGGGTATTGCTGCCAGCAGAACGACGCCTTATCATCCGGTCGGGAATGGGCAAGTCGAGCGTTTTAACGCTATCATCTGGAATGCGGTACGTCTGGCTTTGAGATCTCGGGGCCTACCCAACCAGCAATGGGAAGCAGTACTTCCAGACGCATTACACTCCACACGGTCCCTCCTTTCGACCGCCACAAATACGACGCCTCATGAACGGTTCTTCCGATTTCAGCGTCGCTCATCCTATGGGATATCTCTCCCGTCGTGGCTGACTGCACCGGGACCAGTGCTACTCCGAAGATATGTTCGGGCGTCTAAGAATGACCCCCTGGTAGATGAGGTTGAGCTCACTGACGTCAACCCTACCTACGCCTATATTCGGTATCCTGACGGTTGGGAATCTACTGTGTCATTGCGGGATCTGGCTCCCTGCCCGCCGAAACATAGAGGGACACCAGGGGATGATATTGTACCAGGCACATCTCTGGGCTCGCCAGGTGCCTCTCAACACGATCTGGATCTGACGCCGGCTGGTACCTCACTCCAGCGTGCCGACCTGGGGCAGACTGACTATGAGCCCGTCGGGCTCGCACGCGCAGCCACGATCCACCCCGTACCATACGCTCGGAAACGGATCTGCCACAGCCCTGCCCGACACCCGTTCGGGCACCAGTACACAGTCAGGATCGTCCTGACCCCTCACAGAGCGGGCTGGATCACTCGGACTCTGGTCCACGGCCCGCGGCGGGTAAACGGGCTAGGGGCCCTCTACCGCTACGAGAACCCAAACGGGTGCGGCTCTCCCTCGTCCAGCGGCTACGAAATGGAGGGAGAATGTGGTAACACAATACAACTTCCTGTGACTCGAACTTCATCCCGGCCTCCTAATCTTTTGGGGGGGGAGAATGTGGTAACACAATACAGCTTCCTGTGACTCGAACTTTATTGCATCACTTCCTGTGATTAGTCCAGGATAAATACTGGGCTGATCAGTTGAATCCTGGAGAGGCATAGAGTAAGACCTCTTTTGTATGTAGCACCTTTTTAGTTGATTAAAGCTTACTTTAAGTTCACCACGCGTAAGGCTCATTCTTACGACAAGGTATATCTTTTCTAGAGACTTTAAAGACAGATAAGTTTATTTTTATAACTTTTTAAAAGATTTTAAATTTTTTCAAAAATTTAATTTTTTATTTAAAATGGTTAATTTATTTAACTATACTTATTTTATTAATGTGATGGTTTTAAAAAAAATTTAATTGAGGTTTAGCTGTTCTTTTGGGGGGGTGTAAGATTCATAGCTTTCACAGCACTTATGTGAAAGTTATGAATGGAAGATGGTGTGCTGCCATTGGCTCTAACTGAGTCACGTGATCCCACAGCTCGCACGAATTAACTATGCCTGTGGGATACGCAAGCCCAGCACAGCAGCTGTCCAGAACATCAAGTTCGTGCGAGCTGGAACTGAAAAAGCCAACGCGCAGTGAGAGATCGCGGGGAAGCCTTACCCTCGCACGAAGGCTTCCTCACGAATTTTTGGGCCAACGTATCTAATGCACTGTGACACCCAGTCCCAGAGGAGGAAAGGACAGTGTATCTAACGCACTGTGACACCCGGTCCCAGAGGAGGAAAGGACAGTGTATCTAACGCACTGTGACACCCGGTTCCAGAGGGGGAATGGACAGTGTATCGAACACACTGTGACACCCGGTCCCAGAGGGGGAAAGGACAGTGTATCTAAGGCACTGTGACACCCTGTCCCAGAGGGGGAAAGGACAGTGTATCTAACGCACTGTGACACCCGGTCCCAGAGGGGGAAAGGACAGTGTAACTGACGCACTGTGACACACGGTCCCAGAGCGGGAAAGGACAGTGTATCTAACGCACTGTGACACCCGGTCCCAGAGGGGGAAAGGACAGTGTATCAAAAGCACTGACACCCGGTCCCAGAGGGGGAAAGGACAGTGTATCAAAAGCACTGACACCAGGTCCCAGATCGGGAAAGGACAGTATATCTGACGCACTGTGACACCCGGTCCCAGAGGGGGAAAGGACAGTGTATCTAACGCACTGACACACCCGGTCCCAGAGGGGGTATGGACAGTGTATCTAATGCACTGCGACACCTGGTCCCAGAGGGGGAAAGGACAGTGTATCAAAAGCACTGTGACACCCGGTCCCAGAGGGGAAAAGGACAGTGTATCAAAAGCAGTGTGACACCCGGTCCCAGAGGGGGACCGGACAGTGTATCTAATGCACTGTGACACCCGGTCCCAGAGGGGGAACGGACAGTGTATCTAATGCACTGTGACACCCGGTCCCAGAGTGGAAAAAGGACAATGGCCCAAAAATTAGTGCCGCTACGCGAGAGTACGCACTGTGTACTCTCGCGTATTCTGTCTCCAATTGCCGGTTTTCTGCATGCACTGCGCATGCGCTGAAAACCGGCACTTGGTGAATGGAAAAGGGGGCGGTTCCTAGCTGAACCGCGTGCGCGCTACAGGCTGCGCGCATGCAGTGCACTTAGTGGTTTCAACGCGCAGGTAAGTACGGAAGATTTTACACATGAAAAAAGGAGGAGTAAGACGCACTTTTAACAAGGTAAGTAGTGAATTAAGTATTATTTTGAATTTTTTTTAACAGGTATATCTTTTTTTTTAGAGACTTTAAAGACAGATAAGTTTATTTTTATAACTTTTTAAAAGATTTTAAATTTTTTCAAAAACTTAATTTTTTATTTAAAATGGTTAATTTATTTAACTATACTTATTTTATTAATGTGATGGTTTTTAAAAAAAATTTAATTGAGGTTTAGCTGTTCTTTTGGGGGGCTATAGTATTCATAGCTTTCACAGCACTTATGTGAAAGTTATGAATGGAAGATGGTGTGCTGCCATTGGCTCTAACTGAGTCACGTGATCCCACAGCTCGCACGAATTAACTACGCCTGTGGGATACGCAAGCCCAGCACAGCAGCTGTCCAGAATATCAAGTTCGTGCAAGCTGGAACTGAAAAAGCCAACGCGCAGTGAGAGATCGCGGGGAGGCCTTACCCTCGCACGAAGGCTTCCTCTCGAATTTTTGGGCCAATGTATCTAATGCACTGTGACACCCGGTCCCAGAGGGGGAAAGGACAGTGTATCTAATGCACTGTGACACCCGGTCCCAGAGGGGGAAAGGACAGTGTATCTAACGCACTGTGACACCCGGTCCCAGAGGGGGCAAGGACAGTGTATCTGACGCACTGTGACACCCGGTCCCAGAGGGGGAAAGGACAGTGTATCTAACGCACTGTGACACCCGGTCCCAGAGGGGGAACGGACAGTGTATCTGACGCAATGTGACACATGGTCCCAGAGGGGGAAACAACAGTGTATCAAAAGCACTGTGACACCCTGTACCAGAGGGGGAAAGGACAGTGTATCTAACACACTGTGACACCCGGTCCCAGTGGGGGAAAGGACAGTGTATCTAACGCACTGTGACACCCGGTCCCAGAGTGGAAAAAGGACAATGTATCTAATGCACTGTGACACCCGGTCCCAGAGGGGGAAAGGACAGTGTATATGACGCACAGTGACACCCGGTCCAAGAGGGGGAAAGGACAGTGTATCTGACGCACTGTGACACCCGGTCCCAGAGGGAAAAAGGACAGTGTATCTATCGCACTGTGACACCCGGTCCCAGAGGGGGAAAGGACAGTTTATCAAAAGCACTGTGACACCCTGTCCCAGAGGTGGAAAGGACAGTGTATCTGACGTGCTGTGACATGCGGGCCCAGAGGGGGAATGGACAGTGTATCGAACACACCGTGACACCCGTTCCCAGAGGGGTAAAGGACAGTGTATCTAATGCACTGTAACACTCGGTCCCAGAGGGGAAAAGGACATTGTATCTAACGCACGGTGACACCCGGTCCCAGAGGGGGAAAGGACAGTGTATCTAACGCACTGTGAAACGCGGTCCCAGAGGGGGAAAGGACAGTGTATCTAACACACTGTGACAGCCGGTCCTAGAGGGGGAAAGGACAGTGTATCTGACGCACTGTGACACCCGGTCCCAGAGGGGGAAAGGACAGTGTATCTAACGCACTGTGACACCCGGTCCCAGAGGGGTAACGGATAGTGCATCTAACGCACTGTGACACCCGGTCCCAGAGGGGGAAAGGACAGTGTATCTGACGCACTGTGACACCTGGTCCCAGAGGGGGAAAGGACAGTGTATCTGACGCACTGTGAAACCCGGTCCCAGAGGGGGAAAGGACAGTGTATCTAACAAAATGTGACACCCGGTCCCAGAGGGGGAAAGGACAGTGTATCTGACGCACTATGACACCCGGTCCCAGAGGGGGAAAGGACAGTGTATCTGACGCAATGTGACACCCGGTCCCAGAGGGGGAAAGGACAGTTTATCAAAAGCACTGTGACACCCTGTCCCAGAGGTGGAAAGGACAGTGTATCTAATGCACTGTAACACTCGGTCCCAGAGGGGAAAAGGACATTGTATCTAATGCACGGTGACACCCAGTCCCAGAGGGGGAAAGGACAGTGTATCTAACGCACTGTGAAACCCGGTCCCAGAGGGGGAAAGGACAGTGTATCTAACACACTGTGACATCCGGTCCTAGAGGGGGAAAGGACAGTGTATCTGACGCACTGTGACACACGGTCCCAGAGGGGGAAAGGACAGTGTATCAAAAGCACTGACACCCGGTCCCAGAGGGGGAAAGGACAGTGTATCAAAAGCACTGACACCAGGTCCCAGATCGGGAAAGGACAGTATATCTGACGCACTGTGACACCCGGTCCCAGAGGGGGAAAGGACAGTGTATCTAACGCACTGACACACCCGGTCCCAGAGGGGGTATGGACAGTGCATCTAATGCACTGCGACACCCGGTCCCAGAGGGGGAAAGGACAGTGTATCAAAAGCACTGTGACACCCGGTCCCAGAGGGGGAACGGACAGTGTATCTAACGCACTGTGACACCCGGTCCCAGAGTGGAAAAAGGACAATGTATCTAACGCACTGTAGCACCCGGTCCCAGAGTGGAAAAAGGACAATGGCCCAAAAATTAGTGCCGCTACGCGAGAGTACGCACTGTGTACTCTCGCGTATTCTGTCTCCAATTGCCGGTTTTCTGCATGCACTGCGCATGCGCTGAAAACCGGCACTTGGTGAATGGAAAAGGGGGCGGGTCCTAGGTGAACCGCGTGCGCGCTACAGGCTGCGCGCACGCTGTGCACTTAGTGGTTTCAACGCGCAGGGAAGTACTGAAGATTTTACACATGAAAAAAGGAGGAGTAAGACGCACTTTTAACAAGGTAAGTAGTGAATTAAGTATTTTGAATTTTTTTTAACAGGTATATCTTTTTTTAGAGACTTTAAAGACAGATAAGTTTATTTTTTATAACTTTTTAAAAGATTTTAAATTTTTTCAAAAATTTTATTTTTTATTTAAAATGGTTAATTTATTTAACTATACTTATTTTATTAATGTGATGGTTTTTAAAAAAAATTTAATTGAGGTTTAGCTGTTCTTTTGGGGGGTATAGATTCATAGCTTTCACAGCACTTATGTGAAAGTTATGAATGGAAGATGGTGTGCTGCCATTGGCTCTAACTGAATCACGTGATCCCACAGCTCGCACGAATTAACTACGCCTGTGGGATACGCAAGCCCAGCACAGCAGCTGTCCAGAATATCAAGTTCGTGCGAGCTGGAACTGAAAATGCCAACGCGCAGTGAGAGATCGCGGGGAGGCCTTACCCTCGCACGAAGGCTTCCTCTCGAATTTTTGGGCCAATGTATCTAATGCACTGTGACACCCGGTCCCAGAGGGGGAAAGGACAGTGTATCTGACGCACTGTGACACCTGGTCCCAGAGGGGGAAAGGACAGTGTATCTAACGCTGTGACACCCGGTCCCAGAGGGGGAAAGGACAGTGTATCTGACGCACTGTGACACACGATCCCAGAGGGGGAAAGGACAGTGTATCTAACGCACTGTGACACCCGGTCCCAGAGGGGGAAAGGACAGTGTATCTAACGCACTGTGACACCCGGTCCCAGAGGGGTAACGGACAGTGCATCTAACGCACTGTGACACCCGGTCCCAGAGGGGGAAAGGACAGAGTATGTAACGCACTGTGACACCCGGTCCCAGAGGGGGAAAGGACAGTGTATCTAAGGCACTGTGACACCCGGTCCAAGAGAGGGAAAGGACAGTGTATCTAATACACATTGACAACCGGTCCCAGAGGGGGAACGGACATTGTTTCTAACGCACTGTGGCACCCGGTCCCAGAGGGGGAAAGGACAGTGCATCTAATGCACTGTGACACCCGGTCCCAGAGGGGGAACGGACAGTGTATCTAACGCACTGTGACACCCGGTCCCAGAGTGGAAAAAGGACAATGTATCTAATGCACTGGAACACTCGGTCCCAGAGGGGGAAATGACAGTGTATCTGACGCACTGTGACATCTGGTCCCAGAGGGGGAAAGGACAGTGTACGTTTCCTTATCTGGACAATATTACTGTCGCAGGTCGCAATCAGCGGGAACATGACGCCAATCTCCAACGATTTTGGGATGCACTCCAGCACCGTAATTTGACATTAAATGCGGCTAAATCCATTGAGTCACAACCAACCATCAACATCCTTGGCTATTGTGTGGGCAATGGCATCATTAAACCTGACCCTGAAAGGCTTCGCCCACTCCAAGAACCCCCACCACCTAAGAATCCGGCCTCCTTGCGCCGGGCTCTCGGCCTGTTTGCATACTATGCTAAATGGATTCCTAACTTCTCGGACCGAATCCAACCTCTACTGAAGGCCAGCACATTCCCACTAGACACAGCGGCTGTTGCAGCCTTTAACCTCCTGAAAAAACAGTTGGAGAAAGCGGCTCTTCACTCCATCGATGAGAGTCTTCCTTTTGTTGTTGAGTGTGATGCCTCGGAGGTGGCGATCTCGGCCACTCTGAATCAGGAAGGTCGTCCGGTGGCATTTTTGTCCAGGACTTTTCAAGGGGCTGAACTACATTATCCTCCAGTCGAGAAAGAAGCTACAGCCATCATAGAGGCAGTACGGAAGTGGACTCATCTCCTAGCTCGCCAGCACTTTACCTTAATCACGGACCAGCGATCGGTCGCCTTCATGCTCGATAATCGAAAACGGACCAAAATTAAAAATAATAAAATCCAGCTTTGGCGGCTGGAATTGGCCTCTTTTGGTTACACCATCCACTATCGACCTGGCAAGGAGAATGTGGCTCTGGATACCCTCACATGAGCATTCTGCTCCGCCATGGCACCCTCTACGCTCGTAGACATCCATGATGGGTTGTGTCATCCGGGCGTTACTCGCATGCTACACTTCGTGCGGTCCCGAAATCTCCCATTCTCTACTGGGGATGTAAAGAAGATGTGCTCGGACTGCAGCGTCTGTGCGGAATTGAAACCTCAGTTTTTCCGCCCCTCAGGTGGTATACTCATACATGCGACCCAGCCAATGCAACGGCTTAGCATCGATTTTAAGGGGCCGTTGCCCTCTTCAACTCGCAACACTTATCTATTGACCATGGTCGATGAGTATTCCCGTTTTCCGTTTGCCTTTCCCTGCCCCAATATGCTGACGACCACGGTTATCAGCTGCCTTGAGCAGGTATTTGCTTTCTGTGGCATGGCATCCTATGTTCATTCGGATCGGGGCCCTTCTTTTATGTCAGGAGAACTCAAGGCCTATCTCTCGGAACGGGGTATTGCTGCCAGCAGAACGACGCCTTATCATCCGGTCGGGAATGGGCAAGTCGAGCGTTTTAACGCTATCATCTGGAATGCGGTACGTCTGGCTTTGAGATCTCGGGGCCTACCCAACCAGCAATGGGAAGCAGTACTTCCAGACGCATTACACTCCACACGGTCCCTCCTTTCGACCGCCACAAATACGACGCCTCATGAACGGTTCTTCCGATTTCAGCGTCGCTCATCCTATGGGATATCTCTCCCGTCGTGGCTGACTGCACCGGGACCAGTGCTACTCCGAAGATATGTTCGGGCGTCTAAGAATGACCCCCTGGTAGATGAGGTTGAGCTCACTGACGTCAACCCTACCTACGCCTATATTCGGTATCCTGACGGTTGGGAATCTACTGTGTCATTGCGGGATCTGGCTCCCTGCCCGCCGAAACATAGAGGGACACCAGGGGATGATATTGTACCAGGCACATCTCTGGGCTCGCCAGGTGCCTCTCAACACGATCTGGATCTGACGCCGGCTGGTACCTCACTCCAGCGTGCCGACCTGGGGCAGACTGACTATGAGCCCGTCGGGCTCGCACGCGCAGCCACGATCCACCCCGTACCATACGCTCGGAAACGGATCTGCCACAGCCCTGCCCGACACCCGTTCGGGCACCAGTACACAGTCAGGATCGTCCTGACCCCTCACAGAGCGGGCTGGATCACTCGGACTCTGGTCCACGGCCCGCGGCGGGTAAACGGGCTAGGGGCCCTCTACCGCTACGAGAACCCAAACGGGTGCGGCTCTCCCTCGTCCAGCGGCTACGAAATGGAGGGAGAATGTGGTAACACAATACAACTTCCTGTGACTCGAACTTCATCCCGGCCTCCTAATCTTTTGGGGGGGGAGAATGTGGTAACACAATACAGCTTCCTGTGACTCGAACTTTATTGCATCACTTCCTGTGATTAGTCCAGGATAAATACTGGGCTGATCAGTTGAATCCTGGAGAGGCATAGAGTAAGACCTCTTTTGTATGTAGCACCTTTTTAGTTGATTAAAGCTTACTTTAAGTTCACCACGCGTAAGGCTCATTCTTACGACAAGGTATATCTTTTCTAGAGACTTTAAAGACAGATAAGTTTATTTTTATAACTTTTTAAAAGATTTTAAATTTTTTCAAAAATTTAATTTTTTATTTAAAATGGTTAATTTATTTAACTATACTTATTTTATTAATGTGATGGTTTTAAAAAAAATTTAATTGAGGTTTAGCTGTTCTTTTGGGGGGGTGTAAGATTCATAGCTTTCACAGCACTTATGTGAAAGTTATGAATGGAAGATGGTGTGCTGCCATTGGCTCTAACTGAGTCACGTGATCCCACAGCTCGCACGAATTAACTATGCCTGTGGGATACGCAAGCCCAGCACAGCAGCTGTCCAGAACATCAAGTTCGTGCGAGCTGGAACTGAAAAAGCCAACGCGCAGTGAGAGATCGCGGGGAAGCCTTACCCTCGCACGAAGGCTTCCTCACGAATTTTTGGGCCAACGTATCTAATGCACTGTGACACCCAGTCCCAGAGGAGGAAAGGACAGTGTATCTAACGCACTGTGACACCCGGTCCCAGAGGAGGAAAGGACAGTGTATCTAACGCACTGTGACACCCGGTTCCAGAGGGGGAATGGACAGTGTATCGAACACACTGTGACACCCGGTCCCAGAGGGGGAAAGGACAGTGTATCTAAGGCACTGTGACACCCTGTCCCAGAGGGGGAAAGGACAGTGTATCTAACGCACTGTGACACCCGGTCCCAGAGGGGGAAAGGACAGTGTAACTGACGCACTGTGACACACGGTCCCAGAGCGGGAAAGGACAGTGTATCTAACGCACTGTGACACCCGGTCCCAGAGGGGGAAAGGACAGTGTATCAAAAGCACTGACACCCGGTCCCAGAGGGGGAAAGGACAGTGTATCAAAAGCACTGACACCAGGTCCCAGATCGGGAAAGGACAGTATATCTGACGCACTGTGACACCCGGTCCCAGAGGGGGAAAGGACAGTGTATCTAACGCACTGACACACCCGGTCCCAGAGGGGGTATGGACAGTGTATCTAATGCACTGCGACACCTGGTCCCAGAGGGGGAAAGGACAGTGTATCAAAAGCACTGTGACACCCGGTCCCAGAGGGGAAAAGGACAGTGTATCAAAAGCAGTGTGACACCCGGTCCCAGAGGGGGACCGGACAGTGTATCTAATGCACTGTGACACCCGGTCCCAGAGGGGGAACGGACAGTGTATCTAATGCACTGTGACACCCGGTCCCAGAGTGGAAAAAGGACAATGGCCCAAAAATTAGTGCCGCTACGCGAGAGTACGCACTGTGTACTCTCGCGTATTCTGTCTCCAATTGCCGGTTTTCTGCATGCACTGCGCATGCGCTGAAAACCGGCACTTGGTGAATGGAAAAGGGGGCGGTTCCTAGCTGAACCGCGTGCGCGCTACAGGCTGCGCGCATGCAGTGCACTTAGTGGTTTCAACGCGCAGGTAAGTACGGAAGATTTTACACATGAAAAAAGGAGGAGTAAGACGCACTTTTAACAAGGTAAGTAGTGAATTAAGTATTATTTTGAATTTTTTTTAACAGGTATATCTTTTTTTTTAGAGACTTTAAAGACAGATAAGTTTATTTTTATAACTTTTTAAAAGATTTTAAATTTTTTCAAAAACTTAATTTTTTATTTAAAATGGTTAATTTATTTAACTATACTTATTTTATTAATGTGATGGTTTTTTAAAAAAATTTAATTGAGGTTTAGCTGTTCTTTTGGGGGGCTATAGTATTCATAGCTTTCACAGCACTTATGTGAAAGTTATGAATGGAAGATGGTGTGCTGCCATTGGCTCTAACTGAGTCACGTGATCCCACAGCTCGCACGAATTAACTACGCCTGTGGGATACGCAAGCCCAGCACAGCAGCTGTCCAGAATATCAAGTTCGTGCAAGCTGGAACTGAAAAAGCCAACGCGCAGTGAGAGATCGCGGGGAGGCCTTACCCTCGCACGAAGGCTTCCTCTCGAATTTTTGGGCCAATGTATCTAATGCACTGTGACACCCGGTCCCAGAGGGGGAAAGGACAGTGTATCTAATGCACTGTGACACCCGGTCCCAGAGGGGGAAAGGACAGTGTATCTAACGCACTGTGACACCCGGTCCCAGAGGGGGCAAGGACAGTGTATCTGACGCACTGTGACACCCGGTCCCAGAGGGGGAAAGGACAGTGTATCTAACGCACTGTGACACCCGGTCCCAGAGGGGGAACGGACAGTGTATCTGACGCAATGTGACACATGGTCCCAGAGGGGGAAACAACAGTGTATCAAAAGCACTGTGACACCCTGTACCAGAGGGGGAAAGGACAGTGTATCTAACACACTGTGACACCCGGTCCCAGTGGGGGAAAGGACAGTGTATCTAACGCACTGTGACACCCGGTCCCAGAGTGGAAAAAGGACAATGTATCTAATGCACTGTGACACCCGGTCCCAGAGGGGGAAAGGACAGTGTATATGACGCACAGTGACACCCGGTCCAAGAGGGGGAAAGGACAGTGTATCTGACGCACTGTGACACCCGGTCCCAGAGGGAAAAAGGACAGTGTATCTATCGCACTGTGACACCCGGTCCCAGAGGGGGAAAGGACAGTTTATCAAAAGCACTGTGACACCCTGTCCCAGAGGTGGAAAGGACAGTGTATCTGACGTGCTGTGACATGCGGGCCCAGAGGGGGAATGGACAGTGTATCGAACACACCGTGACACCCGTTCCCAGAGGGGTAAAGGACAGTGTATCTAATGCACTGTAACACTCGGTCCCAGAGGGGAAAAGGACATTGTATCTAACGCACGGTGACACCCGGTCCCAGAGGGGGAAAGGACAGTGTATCTAACGCACTGTGAAACGCGGTCCCAGAGGGGGAAAGGACAGTGTATCTAACACACTGTGACAGCCGGTCCTAGAGGGGGAAAGGACAGTGTATCTGACGCACTGTGACACCCGGTCCCAGAGGGGGAAAGGACAGTGTATCTAACGCACTGTGACACCCGGTCCCAGAGGGGTAACGGATAGTGCATCTAACGCACTGTGACACCCGGTCCCAGAGGGGGAAAGGACAGTGTATCTGACGCACTGTGACACCTGGTCCCAGAGGGGGAAAGGACAGTGTATCTGACGCACTGTGAAACCCGGTCCCAGAGGGGGAAAGGACAGTGTATCTAACAAAATGTGACACCCGGTCCCAGAGGGGGAAAGGACAGTGTATCTGACGCACTATGACACCCGGTCCCAGAGGGGGAAAGGACAGTGTATCTGACGCAATGTGACACCCGGTCCCAGAGGGGGAAAGGACAGTTTATCAAAAGCACTGTGACACCCTGTCCCAGAGGTGGAAAGGACAGTGTATCTAATGCACTGTAACACTCGGTCCCAGAGGGGAAAAGGACATTGTATCTAATGCACGGTGACACCCAGTCCCAGAGGGGGAAAGGACAGTGTATCTAACGCACTGTGAAACCCGGTCCCAGAGGGGGAAAGGACAGTGTATCTAACACACTGTGACATCCGGTCCTAGAGGGGGAAAGGACAGTGTATCTGACGCACTGTGACACACGGTCCCAGAGGGGGAAAGGACAGTGTATCAAAAGCACTGACACCCGGTCCCAGAGGGGGAAAGGACAGTGTATCAAAAGCACTGACACCAGGTCCCAGATCGGGAAAGGACAGTATATCTGACGCACTGTGACACCCGGTCCCAGAGGGGGAAAGGACAGTGTATCTAACGCACTGACACACCCGGTCCCAGAGGGGGTATGGACAGTGCATCTAATGCACTGCGACACCCGGTCCCAGAGGGGGAAAGGACAGTGTATCAAAAGCACTGTGACACCCGGTCCCAGAGGGGGAACGGACAGTGTATCTAACGCACTGTGACACCCGGTCCCAGAGTGGAAAAAGGACAATGTATCTAACGCACTGTAGCACCCGGTCCCAGAGTGGAAAAAGGACAATGGCCCAAAAATTAGTGCCGCTACGCGAGAGTACGCACTGTGTACTCTCGCGTATTCTGTCTCCAATTGCCGGTTTTCTGCATGCACTGCGCATGCGCTGAAAACCGGCACTTGGTGAATGGAAAAGGGGGCGGGTCCTAGGTGAACCGCGTGCGCGCTACAGGCTGCGCGCACGCTGTGCACTTAGTGGTTTCAACGCGCAGGGAAGTACTGAAGATTTTACACATGAAAAAAGGAGGAGTAAGACGCACTTTTAACAAGGTAAGTAGTGAATTAAGTATTTTGAATTTTTTTTAACAGGTATATCTTTTTTTAGAGACTTTAAAGACAGATAAGTTTATTTTTTATAACTTTTTAAAAGATTTTAAATTTTTTCAAAAATTTTATTTTTTATTTAAAATGGTTAATTTATTTAACTATACTTATTTTATTAATGTGATGGTTTTTAAAAAAAATTTAATTGAGGTTTAGCTGTTCTTTTGGGGGGTATAGATTCATAGCTTTCACAGCACTTATGTGAAAGTTATGAATGGAAGATGGTGTGCTGCCATTGGCTCTAACTGAATCACGTGATCCCACAGCTCGCACGAATTAACTACGCCTGTGGGATACGCAAGCCCAGCACAGCAGCTGTCCAGAATATCAAGTTCGTGCGAGCTGGAACTGAAAATGCCAACGCGCAGTGAGAGATCGCGGGGAGGCCTTACCCTCGCACGAAGGCTTCCTCTCGAATTTTTGGGCCAATGTATCTAATGCACTGTGACACCCGGTCCCAGAGGGGGAAAGGACAGTGTATCTGACGCACTGTGACACCTGGTCCCAGAGGGGGAAAGGACAGTGTATCTAACGCTGTGACACCCGGTCCCAGAGGGGGAAAGGACAGTGTATCTGACGCACTGTGACACACGATCCCAGAGGGGGAAAGGACAGTGTATCTAACGCACTGTGACACCCGGTCCCAGAGGGGGAAAGGACAGTGTATCTAACGCACTGTGACACCCGGTCCCAGAGGGGTAACGGACAGTGCATCTAACGCACTGTGACACCCGGTCCCAGAGGGGGAAAGGACAGAGTATGTAACGCACTGTGACACCCGGTCCCAGAGGGGGAAAGGACAGTGTATCTAAGGCACTGTGACACCCGGTCCAAGAGAGGGAAAGGACAGTGTATCTAATACACATTGACAACCGGTCCCAGAGGGGGAACGGACATTGTTTCTAACGCACTGTGGCACCCGGTCCCAGAGGGGGAAAGGACAGTGCATCTAATGCACTGTGACACCCGGTCCCAGAGGGGGAACGGACAGTGTATCTAACGCACTGTGACACCCGGTCCCAGAGTGGAAAAAGGACAATGTATCTAATGCACTGGAACACTCGGTCCCAGAGGGGGAAATGACAGTGTATCTGACGCACTGTGACATCTGGTCCCAGAGGGGGAAAGGACAGTGTACGTTTCCTTATCTGGACAATATTACTGTCGCAGGTCGCAATCAGCGGGAACATGACGCCAATCTCCAACGATTTTGGGATGCACTCCAGCACCGTAATTTGACATTAAATGCGGCTAAATCCATTGAGTCACAACCAACCATCAACATCCTTGGCTATTGTGTGGGCAATGGCATCATTAAACCTGACCCTGAAAGGCTTCGCCCACTCCAAGAACTCCCACCACCTAAGAATCCGGCCTCCTTGCGCCGGGCCCTCGGCCTGTTTGCATACTATGCTAAATGGATTCCTAACTTCTCGGACCGAATCCAACCTCTACTGAAGGCCAGCACATTCCCACTAGACACAGCGGCTGTTGCAGCCTTTAACCTCCTGAAAAAACAGTTGGAGAAAGCGGCTCTTCACTCCATCGATGAGAGTCTTCCTTTTGTTGTTGAGTGTGATGCCTCGGAGGTGGCGATCTCGGCCACTCTGAATCAGGAAGGTCGTCCGGTGGCATTTTTGTCCAGGACTTTTCAAGGGGCTGAACTACATTATCCTCCAGTCGAGAAAGAAGCTACAGCCATCATAGAGGCAGTACGGAAGTGGACTCATCTCCTAGCTCGCCAGCACTTTACCTTAATCACGGACCAGCGATCGGTCGCCTTCATGCTCGATAATCGAAAACGGACCAAAATTAAAAATAATAAAATCCAGCTTTGGCGGCTGGAATTGGCCTCTTTTGGTTACACCATCCACTATCGACCTGGCAAGGAGAATGTGGCTCTGGATACCCTCACACGAGCATTCTGCTCCGCCATGGCACCCTCTACGCTCGTAGACATCCATGATGGGTTGTGTCATCCGGGCGTTACTCGCATGCTACACTTCGTGCGGTCCCGAAATCTCCCATTCTCTACCGGGGATGTAAAGAAGATGTGCTCAGACTGCAGCGTCTGTGCGGAATTGAAACCTCAGTTTTTCCGCCCCTCAGGTGGTATACTCATACATGCGACCCAGCCAATGCAACGGCTTAGCATCGATTTTAAGGGGCCGTTGCCCTCTTCAACTCGCAACACTTATCTATTGACCATGGTCGATGAGTATTCCCGTTTTCCGTTTGCCTTTCCCTGCCCCAATATGCTGACGACCACGGTTATCAGCTGCCTTGAGCAGGTATTTGCTTTCTGTGGCATGGCATCCTATGTTCATTCGGATCGGGGCCCTTCTTTTATGTCAGGAGAACTCAAGGCCTATCTCTCGGAACGGGGTATTGCTGCCAGCAGAACGACGCCTTATCATCCGGTCGGGAATGGGCAAGTCGAGCGTTTTAACGCTATCATCTGGAATGCGGTACGTCTGGCTTTGAGATCTCGGGGCCTACCCAACCAGCAATGGGAAGCAGTACTTCCAGACGCATTACACTCCACACGGTCCCTCCTTTCGACCGCCACAAATACGACGCCTCATGAACGGTTCTTCCGATTTCAGCGTCGCTCATCCTATGGGATATCTCTCCCGTCGTGGCTGACTGCACCGGGACCAGTGCTACTCCGAAGATATGTTCGGGCGTCTAAGAATGACCCCCTGGTAGATGAGGTTGAGCTCACTGACGTCAACCCTACCTACGCCTATATTCGGTATCCTGATGGTTGGGAATCTACTGTGTCATTGCGGGATCTGGCTCCCTGCCCGCCGAAACATAGAGGGACACCAGGGGATGATATTGTACCAGGCACATCTCTGGGCTCGCCAGGTGCCTCTCAACACGATCTGGATCTGACGCCGGCTGGTACCTCACTCCAGCGTGCCGACCTGGGGCAGACTGACTATGAGCCCGTCGGGCTCGCACGCGCAGCCACGATCCACCCCGTACCATACGCTCGGAAACGGATCTGCCACAGCCCTGCCCGACACCCGTTCGGGCACCAGTACACAGTCAGGATCGTCCTGACCCCTCACAGAGCGGGCTGGATCACTCGGACTCTGGTCCACGGCCCGCGGCGGGTAAACGGGCTAGGGGCCCTCTACCGCTACGAGAACCCAAACGGGTGCGGCTCTCCCTCGTCCAGCGGCTACGAAATGGAGGGAGAATGTGGTAACACAATACAACTTCCTGTGACTCGAACTTCATCCCGGCCTCCTAATCTTTTGGGGGGGGAGAATGTGGTAACACAATACAGCTTCCTGTGACTCGAACTTTATTGCATCACTTCCTGTGATTAGTCCAGGATAAATACTGGGCTGATCAGTTGAATCCTGGAGAGGCATAGAGTAAGACCTCTTTTGTATGTAGCACCTTTTTAGTTGATTAAAGCTTACTTTAAGTTCACCACGCGTAAGGCTCATTCTTACGACAAGGTATATCTTTTCTAGAGACTTTAAAGACAGATAAGTTTATTTTTATAACTTTTTAAAAGATTTTAAATTTTTTCAAAAATTTAATTTTTTATTTAAAATGGTTAATTTATTTAACTATACTTATTTTATTAATGTGATGGTTTTAAAAAAAATTTAATTGAGGTTTAGCTGTTCTTTTGGGGGGGTGTAAGATTCATAGCTTTCACAGCACTTATGTGAAAGTTATGAATGGAAGATGGTGTGCTGCCATTGGCTCTAACTGAGTCACGTGATCCCACAGCTCGCACGAATTAACTACGCCTGTGGGATACGCAAGCCCAGCACAGCAGCTGTCCAGAACATCAAGTTCGTGCGAGCTGGAACTGAAAAAGCCAACGCGCAGTGAGAGATCGCGGGGAAGCCTTACCCTCGCACGAAGGCTTCCTCACGAATTTTTGGGCCAACGTATCTAATGCACTGTGACACCCAGTCCCAGAGGAGGAAAGGACAGTGTATCTAACGCACTGTGACACCCGGTCCCAGAGGAGGAAAGGACAGTGTATCTAACGCACTGTGACACCCGGTTCCAGAGGGGGAATGGACAGTGTATCGAACACACTGTGACACCCGGTCCCAGAGGGGGAAAGGACAGTGTATCTAAGGCACTGTGACACCCTGTCCCAGAGGGGGAAAGGACAGTGTATCTAACGCACTGTGACACCCGGTCCCAGAGGGGGAAAGGACAGTGTAACTGACGCACTGTGACACACGGTCCCAGAGCGGGAAAGGACAGTGTATCTAACGCACTGTGACACCCGGTCCCAGAGGGGGAAAGGACAGTGTATCAAAAGCACTGACACCCGGTCCCAGAGGGGGAAAGGACAGTGTATCAAAAGCACTGACACCAGGTCCCAGATCGGGAAAGGACAGTATATCTGACGCACTGTGACACCCGGTCCCAGAGGGGGAAAGGACAGTGTATCTAACGCACTGACACACCCGGTCCCAGAGGGGGTATGGACAGTGTATCTAATGCACTGCGACACCTGGTCCCAGAGGGGGAAAGGACAGTGTATCAAAAGCACTGTGACACCCGGTCCCAGAGGGGAAAAGGACAGTGTATCAAAAGCAGTGTGACACCCGGTCCCAGAGGGGGACCGGACAGTGTATCTAATGCACTGTGACACCCGGTCCCAGAGGGGGAACGGACAGTGTATCTAATGCACTGTGACACCCGGTCCCAGAGTGGAAAAAGGACAATGGCCCAAAAATTAGTGCCGCTACGCGAGAGTACGCACTGTGTACTCTCGCGTATTCTGTCTCCAATTGCCGGTTTTCTGCATGCACTGCGCATGCGCTGAAAACCGGCACTTGGTGAATGGAAAAGGGGGCGGTTCCTAGCTGAACCGCGTGCGCGCTACAGGCTGCGCGCATGCAGTGCACTTAGTGGTTTCAACGCGCAGGTAAGTACGGAAGATTTTACACATGAAAAAAGGAGGAGTAAGACGCACTTTTAACAAGGTAAGTAGTGAATTAAGTATTATTTTGAATTTTTTTTAACAGGTATATCTTTTTTTTTAGAGACTTTAAAGACAGATAAGTTTATTTTTATAACTTTTTAAAAGATTTTAAATTTTTTCAAAAACTTAATTTTTTATTTAAAATGGTTAATTTATTTAACTATACTTATTTTATTAATGTGATGGTTTTTTAAAAAAATTTAATTGAGGTTTAGCTGTTCTTTTGGGGGGCTATAGTATTCATAGCTTTCACAGCACTTATGTGAAAGTTATGAATGGAAGATGGTGTGCTGCCATTGGCTCTAACTGAGTCACGTGATCCCACAGCTCGCACGAATTAACTACGCCTGTGGGATACGCAAGCCCAGCACAGCAGCTGTCCAGAATATCAAGTTCGTGCAAGCTGGAACTGAAAAAGCCAACGCGCAGTGAGAGATCGCGGGGAGGCCTTACCCTCGCACGAAGGCTTCCTCTCGAATTTTTGGGCCAATGTATCTAATGCACTGTGACACCCGGTCCCAGAGGGGGAAAGGACAGTGTATCTAATGCACTGTGACACCCGGTCCCAGAGGGGGAAAGGACAGTGTATCTAACGCACTGGGACACCCGGTCCCAGAGGGGGCAAGGACAGTGTATCTGACGCACTGTGACACCCGGTCCCAGAGGGGGAAAGGACAGTGTATCTAACGCACTGTGACACCCGGTCCCAGAGGGGGAACGGACAGTGTATCTGACGCAATGTGACACATGGTCCCAGAGGGGGAAACAACAGTGTATCAAAAGCACTGTGACACCCTGTACCAGAGGGGGAAAGGACAGTGTATCTAACACACTGTGACACCCGGTCCCAGTGGGGGAAAGGACAGTGTATCTAACGCACTGTGACACCCGGTCCCAGAGTGGAAAAAGGACAATGTATCTAATGCACTGTGACACCCGGTCCCAGAGGGGGAAAGGACAGTGTATATGACGCACAGTGACACCCGGTCCAAGAGGGGGAAAGGACAGTGTATCTGACGCACTGTGACACCCGGTCCCAGAGGGAAAAAGGACAGTGTATCTATCGCACTGTGACACCCGGTCCCAGAGGGGGAAAGGACAGTTTATCAAAAGCACTGTGACACCCTGTCCCAGAGGTGGAAAGGACAGTGTATCTGACGTGCTGTGACATGCGGGCCCAGAGGGGGAATGGACAGTGTATCTAACAAAATGTGACACCCGGTCCCAGAGGGGGAAAGGACAGTGTATATGACGCACAGTGACACCCGGTCCAAGAGGGGGAAAGGACAGTGTATCTGACGCACTGTGACACCCGGTCCCAGAGGGAAAAAGGACAGTGTATCTATCGCACTGTGACACCCAGTCCCAGAGGGGGAAAGGACAGTGTATCTAAAGCACTGTGACACCCGGTCCCAGAGGGGGAAAGGACAGTGTATCTGAACACTGTGACACCGGTCCCAGAGGGGGAAAGGACAGTGTATCTAAGCACTGTGACACCCGGTCCCAGAGGGGGAAAGGACAGTGTATCTGACGCACTGTGACACCCGGTCCCAGAGGGGGAAAGGACAGTGTATCTAATGCACTGTAACACTCGGTCCCAGAGGGGGAAAGGACAGTGTATCTAACGCACTGTGACACCCGGTCCCAGAGGGGGAAAGGACAGTGTATCTAACGCACTGTGACACCGGTCCCAGAGGGGGAAAGGACAGTGTATCTAACACACTGTGACACCCGGTCCCAGAGGGGGAAAGGACAGTGTATCTGACGCACTGTGACACCCGGTCCCAGAGGGGAAAGGACAGTGTATCTAACGCACTGTGACACCCGGTCCCAGAGGGGGAAAGGACAGTGTATCTAACGCACTGTGACACCCGGTCCCAGAGGGGGAAAGGACAGTGTATCTGACGCACTGTGACACCTGGTCCCAGAGGGGGTAAGGACAGTGTATCTGACGCACTGTGACACCCGGTCCCAGAGGGGGAAAGGACAGTGTATCTAACGCACTGTGACACCCGGTCCCAGAGGGGGAAAGGACAGTGTATCTGACGCACTATGACACCCGGTCCCAGAGGGGGAAAGGACAGTGTATCTGACGCAATGTGACACCCGGTCCCAGAGGGGGAAAGGACAGTTTATCAAAAGCACTGTGACACCCTGTCCCAGAGGTGGAAAGGACAGTGTATCTAATGCACTGTAACACTCGGTCCCAGAGGGGAAAAGGACATTGTATCTAATGCACGGTGACACCCAGTCCCAGAGGGGGAAAGGACAGTGTATCTAACGCACTGTGAAACCCGGTCCCAGAGGGGGAAAGGACAGTGTATCTAACACACTGTGACATCCGGTCCTAGAGGGGGAAAGGACAGTGTATCAAAAGCACTGACACCAGGTCCCAGATCGGGAAAGGACAGTATATCTGACGCACTGTGACACCCGGTCCCAGAGGGGGAAAGGACAGTGTATCTAACGCACTGACACACCCGGTCCCAGAGGGGGTATGGACAGTGCATCTAATGCACTGCGACACCCGGTCCCAGAGGGGGAAAGGACAGTGTATCAAAAGCACTGTGACACCCGGTCCCAGAGGGGGAACGGACAGTGTATCTAACGCACTGTGACACCCGGTCCCAGAGTGGAAAAAGGACAATGTATCTAACGCACTGTAGCACCCGGTCCCAGAGTGGAAAAAGGACAATGGCCCAAAAATTAGTGCCGCTACGCGAGAGTACGCACTGTGTACTCTCGCGTATTCTGTCTCCAATTGCCGGTTTTCTGCATGCACTGCGCATGCGCTGAAAACCGGCACTTGGTGAATGGAAAAGGGGGCGGGTCCTAGGTGAACCGCGTGCGCGCTACAGGCTGCGCGCACGCTGTGCACTTAGTGGTTTCAACGCGCAGGGAAGTACTGAAGATTTTACACATGAAAAAAGGAGGAGTAAGACGCACTTTTAACAAGGTAAGTAGTGAATTAAGTATTTTGAATTTTTTTTAACAGGTATATCTTTTTTTAGAGACTTTAAAGACAGATAAGTTTATTTTTTATAACTTTTTAAAAGATTTTAAATTTTTTCAAAAATTTTATTTTTTATTTAAAATGGTTAATTTATTTAACTATACTTATTTTATTAATGTGATGGTTTTTAAAAAAAATTTAATTGAGGTTTAGCTGTTCTTTTGGGGGGTATAGATTCATAGCTTTCACAGCACTTATGTGAAAGTTATGAATGGAAGATGGTGTGCTGCCATTGGCTCTAACTGAATCACGTGATCCCACAGCTCGCACGAATTAACTACGCCTGTGGGATACGCAAGCCCAGCACAGCAGCTGTCCAGAATATCAAGTTCGTGCGAGCTGGAACTGAAAATGCCAACGCGCAGTGAGAGATCGCGGGGAGGCCTTACCCTCGCACGAAGGCTTCCTCTCGAATTTTTGGGCCAATGTATCTAATGCACTGTGACACCCGGTCCCAGAGGGGGAAAGGACAGTGTATCTGACGCACTGTGACACCTGGTCCCAGAGGGGGAAAGGACAGTGTATCTAACGCTGTGACACCCGGTCCCAGAGGGGGAAAGGACAGTGTATCTGACGCACTGTGACACACGATCCCAGAGGGGGAAAGGACAGTGTATCTAACGCACTGTGACACCCGGTCCCAGAGGGGGAAAGGACAGTGTATCTAACGCACTGTGACACCCGGTCCCAGAGGGGTAACGGACAGTGCATCTAACGCACTGTGACACCCGGTCCCAGAGGGGGAAAGGACAGAGTATGTAACGCACTGTGACACCCGGTCCCAGAGGGGGAAAGGACAGTGTATCTAAGGCACTGTGACACCCGGTCCAAGAGAGGGAAAGGACAGTGTATCTAATACACATTGACAACCGGTCCCAGAGGGGGAACGGACAGTGTATCTAACGCACTGTGACACCCGGTCCCAGAGGGGGAAAGGACAGTGTATCGAACGCACTGTGACACACGGTCCCAGAGGGAGAAAGGACAGTGTATCTAACACACTGTGACACCCGGTCCCAGAGGGGGAAAGGACAGTGTATCTAACACACTGTGACACCCGGTCCCAGAGAGGGAAAGGACAGTGTATCAAAAGCACTGTGACAGCCGGTCCCAGAGGGGGTAATGACAGTGTATCAAAAGCACTGTGACACCCGGTCCCAGAGGGGGAAAGGACAGTGTATCTAACGCACTGTGACACCCGGTCCCAGAGGGGGAAAGGACAGTGTATCGAACGCACTGTGACACACGGTCCCAGAGGGAGAAAGGACAGTGTATCTAACACACTGTGACACCCGGTCACAGAGCGGGAAAGGACAGTGTATCTGAAGCACTGTGACACCTGGTCCCAGAGGGGGAAAGGACAGTGTATCTAACGCATTGTGACACCCGGTCCCAGAGGGGGAAAGGACAGTGTACCAAAGGCACTGTGACACTCGGTCCCAGAGGGGGAAAGGACAGTGTACCTGAGGCACTGTGACACCCGGTCCCAGAGGGGGGAAGGACAGTGTACCAAAGGCACTGTGACACTCGGTCCCAGAGGGGGAAAGGACAGTGTATCTGACGCACTGTGACACCCGGTCCCAGAGGGGGAAAGGACAGTGTATCTGACGCACTGTGACACCCGGTCCCAGAGGGGGAAAGGACAGTGTATCTGACGCGCTGTGAAACGCGGTCCCAGAGCGGTAACGGACAATGTATCTAACGCACTGTGACACCCGGTCCCAGAGGGGGAAAGGATAGTGTATCTAACGCACTGTGACACCCGGTCCCAGAGGGGGAAAGGACAGTGTATCTAACGCACTGTGACACCCGGTCCCAGAGGGGGAAAGGACAGTGTATCTAACGCACTGTGACACCCGGTCCCAGAGGGGGAAAGGACAGTGTATCTGACGCACTGTGACACCCGGTCCCAGAGGGAAAAAGGACAGTGTATCTATCGCACTGTGACACCCGGTCCCAGAGGGGGAAAGGACAGTTTATCAAAAGCACTGTGACACCCTGTCCCAGAGGGGGAAAGGACAGTGTATCTAACGCACTGTGACACCCGGTCCCAGAGGGGGAAAGGACAGTGTATCTAACGCACTGTGACTCCCGGTCCCAGAGGTGTAACGGACACTGTATCTAACGCACTGTGACACCCGGTCCCAGAGGGGCAAAGGACAGTGTATCTAACGCACTGCGACACCCGGTCACAGAGGGGGAAAGGATAGTGTATCTGAAGCACTGTGACACCCGTTCCCAGAGGAGGAAAGGACAGTGTATCTAACACAATGTGACACCCTGTCCCAGAGGGGGAAAGGACAGTTTATCAAAAGCACTGTGATACCCGGTCCCAGAGGGGGAAAGGACAGTGTATCAAAAGCACTGTGACACCCGGTCCCACAGGGGGAAAGGACAGTGTATCTAATACACAGTGACAACCGGTCCCAGAGGGGGAAAGGACAGTGTATCAAAAGCACTGTGACACCCGGTCCCAGAGGGGTAACGGACAGTGTATCTAACGCACTGTGACACCCGGTCCCAGAGGAGGAAAGGACAGTGCATCTAACGCACTGTGACACCCGGTCCCAGAGGGGGAAAGGACAGTGTATCTAAAGCACTGACACCTGGTCCCAGAGGGGGAAAGGTCAGTGTATCTGACGCACTGTTACACCCGGTCCCAGAGGGGGAAAGGACAGTGTATCTGACGCACTGTAACACTCGGTCCCAGAGGGGAAAAGGACATTGTATCTAACGCACTGTGACACCCGTTCCCAGAGGAGGAAAGGACAGTGTATCTAACACACTGTGACACCCGGTCCCAGAGGAGGAAAGGACATTGTATCTAACGCACTGTGACACCCGGTCACAGAGGGGGAAAGGAAAGTGTATCTTATACACTGTGACACCCGGTCCCAGAGGGGGAAAGGACAGTGTATCTAATGCACTGTGACACCCGGTCCCAGAGGGGGAAAGGACAGTGTATCTTATACACATTGACAACCGGTCCCAGAGGGGGAAAGGACAGTGTATCAAAAGCACTGTGACACCCGGTCCCACAGGGGGAAAGGACAGTGTATCTAATACACAGTGACAACCGGTCCCAGAGGGGGAAAGGACAGTGTATCTAACACACTGTGACACCCGGTCCCAGAGGGGTAACGGACAGTGTATCTAACGCACTGTGACACCCGGTCCCAGAGGGGGAAAGGACAGTGTATCTAATGCACTGTGACACCCGGTCCCAGAGGGGGAAAGGACAGTGTATCTGAAGCACTGTGACACCCGATACCAGAGGGGGAAAGGACAGTGTATCTAACGCACTGTGACACCCGGTCCCAGAGTGGAAAAAGGACAATGTATCTAACGCACTGTGACACCCGGTCCCAGAGGGGGAAAGGACAGTGTATCTAACGCACTGTGACACCCAGTCCCAGAGGGGGAACGGACAGTGTATCTGACGCACTGTGACACCCGGTCCCAGAGGGGGAAAGCACAGTGTATCTGACGCACTGTGAGACCCGGTCCCAGAGGGGGAAAGGACAGTGTATCTAACGCACTGTGACACCCGGTCCCAGAGGGGGAAAGGACAGTGTATCGAACGCACTGTGACACACGGTCCCAGAGGGAGAAAGGACAGTGTATCTAACACACTGTGACACCCGGTCCCAGAGGGGGAAAGGACAGTGTATCTAACACACTGTGACACCCGGTCCCAGAGAGGGAAAGGACAGTGTATCAAAAGCACTGTGACAGCCGATCCCAGAGGGGGTAATGACAGTGTATCAAAAGCACTGTGACAGCCGATCCCAGAGGGGCAAAGGACAGTGTATCTAACGCACTGTGACTCCCGGTCCCAGAGGTGTAACGGACAGTGTATCTAACGCACTGTGACACCCGGTCCCAGAGGGGCAAAGGACAGTGTATCTAACGCACTGCGACACCCGGTCACAGAGGAGGAAAGGACAGTGTATCTAACACAATGTGACACCCTGTCCCAGAGGGGGAAAGGACAGTTTATCAAAAGCACTGTGACACCCGGTCCCAGATAGGGAAAGGACAGTGTATCTGACGCACTGTAACACTCGGTCCCAGAGGGGAAAAGGACATTGTATCTAACGCACTGTGACACCCGTTCCCAGAGGAGGAAAGGACAGTGTATCTAACACAATGTGACACCCTGTCCCAGAGGGGGAAAGGACAGTGTATCTAACGCACAGTGACACCCGGTCCCAGAGGAGGAAAGGACATTGTATCTAACGCACTGTGACACCCGGTCACAGAGGGGGAAAGGAAAGTGTATCTTATACACTGTGACACCAGGTCCCAGAGGGGGAAAGGACAGTGTATCTAACGCACTGTAACACCCAGTCCCAGAGGGGGAAAGGACAGTGTATCGAATACACTGTGACACCCGGTCCCAGAGGGGTAAAGGACAGTGTATCTAAAGCACTGTGACACCCGGTCACAGAGGGGGAAAGGACAGTGTATCTTATACACTGTGACACCCGGTCCCAGAGGGGGAAAGGACAGTGTATCTGAACGCACTGTGACACCCTGTCCCAGAGGGGGAAAGGACAGTGTATCTGACGCACTGTGACACTCGGTCCCAGAGGGGAAAGGACAGTGTATCTAACGCACTGTGACACCCGGTCCCAGAGGGGGAAAGGACAGTGTATCTAACGCACTGTGACACCCGGTCCCAGAGGGGAAAGGACAGTGTATCTAACACACTGTGACACCCGGTCCCAGAGGGGGAAAGGACAGTGTATCTAAGCACTGTGACACCCGGTCCCAGAGGGGGAAAGGACAGTGTATCTAACGCACTGTGACACCCGGTCCCAGAGGGGGAAAGGACAGTGTATCTAACAGCACTGTGACACCCGGTCCCAGAGAGGGAAAGGACAGTGTATCTGAGGCACTGTGACACCCGGTCCCAGAGGGGGAAGGACAGTGTACCAAAGGCACTGTGACACTCGGTCCCAGAGGGGGAAAGGACAGTGTATCTGACGCACTGTGACACCCGGTCCCAGAGGGGGAAAGGACAGTGTATCTGACGCACTGTGACACCCGGTCCCAGAGGGGGAAAGGACAGTGTATCTGACGCACTGTGACACGCGGTCCCAGAGCGGTAACGGACAATGTATCTAACGCACTGTGACACCCGGTCCCAGAGGGGAAAGGACAGTGTATCTAACGCACTGTGACACCCGGTCCCAGAGGGGGAAAGGACAGTGTATCTAACGCACTGTGACACCCGGTCCCAGAGGGGGAAAGGACAGTGTATCTAACGCACTGTGACACCCGGTCCCAGAGGGGGAAAGGACAGTGTATCTGACGCACTGTGACACCCGGTCCCAGAGGGGAAAAGGACAGTGTATCTATCGCACTGTGACACCCGGTCCCAGAGGGGGAAAGGACAGTTTATCTAAAGCACTGTGACACCCGGTCCCAGAGGGGGAAAGGACAGTGTATCTAACGCACTGTGACACCCGGTCCCAGAGGGGGAAAGGACAGTGTATCTAACGCACTGTGACACCCGGTCCCAGAGGGGTAAAGGACAGTGTATCTAACGCACTGTGACACCCGGTCCCAGAGGGGGAAAGGACAGTGTATCTAACGCACTGTGACACCCGGTCCCAGAGGGGGAAAGGACAGTGTATCTGAAGCACTGTGACACCCGGTCCCAGAGGGGGAAAGGACAGTGTATCTAACACACTGTGACACCCGGTCCCAGAGGGGGAAAGGACAGTTTATCTAAAGCACTGTGACACCCGGTCCCAGAGGGGGAAAGGACAGTGTATCTAAAGCACTGTGACACCCGGTCCCAGAGGGGGAAAGGACAGTGTATCTAATACACTGTGACACCGGTCCCAGAGGGGGAAAGGACAGTGTATCTAAAGCACTGTGACACCCGGTCCCAGAGGGGTAACGGACAGTGTATCTAACGCACTGTGACACCCGGTCCCAGAGGAGGAAAGGACAGTGCATCTAACGCACTGTGACACCCGGTCCCAGAGGGGGAAAGGACAGTGTATCTAAAGCACTGACACCTGGTCCCAGAGGGGGAAAGGTCAGTGTATCTGACGCACTGTTACACCCGGTCCCAGAGGGGGAAAGGACAGTGTATCTGACGCACTGTAACACTCGGTCCCAGAGGGGAAAAGGACATTGTATCTAACGCACTGTGACACCCGTTCCCAGAGGAGGAAAGGACAGTGTATCTAACACACTGTGACACCCGGTCCCAGAGGAGGAAAGGACATTGTATCTAACGCACTGTGACACCCGGTCACAGAGGGGGAAAGGAAAGTGTATCTTATACACTGTGACACCAGGTCCCAGAGGGGGAAAGGGCAGTGTATCTAACGCACTGTGACACCCAGTCCCAGAGGGGGAAAGGACAGTGTATCGAATACACTGTGACACCCGGTCCCAGAGGGGTAAAGGACAGTGTATCTAATGCACTGTGACACCCGGTCACAGAGGGGGAAAGGACAGTGTATCTTATACACATTGACAACCGGTCCCAGAGGGGGAAAGGACAGTGTATCAAAAGCACTGTGACACCCGGTCCCACAGGGGGAAAGGACAGTGTATCTAATACACAGTGACAACCGGTCCCAGAGGGGGAAAGGACAGTGTATCAAAAGCACTGTGACACCCGGTCCCAGAGGGGTAACGGACAGTGTATCTAACGCACTGTGACACCCGGTCCCAGAGGGGGAAAGGACAGTGTATCTAATGCACTGTGACACCCGGTCCCAGAGGGGGAAAGGACAGTGTATCTGAAGCACTGTGACACCCGATACCAGAGGGGGAAAGGACAGTGTATCTAACGCACTGTGACACCCGGTCCCAGAGGGGAAAAGGACAGTGTATCTAACGCACTGTGACACCCGGTCCCAGAGGGGGAAAGGACAGTGTATCTAACGCACTGTGACACCCAGTCCCAGAGGGGGAACGGACAGTGTATCTGACGCACTGTGACACCCGGTCCCAGAGGGGGAAAGCACAGTGTATCTGACGCACTGTGAGACCCGGTCCCAGAGGGGGAAAGGACAGTGTATCTAACGCACTGTGACACCCGGTCCCAGAGGGGGAAAGGACAGTGTATCGAACGCACTGTGACACACGGTCCCAGAGGGAGAAAGGACAGTGTATCTAACACACTGTGACACCCGGTCCCAGAGGGGGAAAGGACAGTGTATCTAACACACTGTGACACCCGGTCCCAGAGAGGGAAAGGACAGTGTATCAAAAGCACTGTGACAGCCGATCCCAGAGGGGGTAATGACAGTGTATCAAAAGCACTGTGACAGCCGATCCCAGAGGGGCAAAGGACAGTGTATCTAACGCACTGTGACTCCCGGTCCCAGAGGTGTAACGGACAGTGTATCTAACGCACTGTGACACCCGGTCCCAGAGGGGCAAAGGACAGTGTATCTAACGCACTGCGACACCCGGTCACAGAGGAGGAAAGGACAGTGTATCTAACACAATGTGACACCCTGTCCCAGAGGGGGAAAGGACAGTTTATCAAAAGCACTGTGACACCCGGTCCCAGATAGGGAAAGGACAGTGTATCTGACGCACTGTAACACTCGGTCCCAGAGGGGAAAAGGACATTGTATCTAACGCACTGTGACACCCGTTCCCAGAGGAGGAAAGGACAGTGTATCTAACACAATGTGACACCCTGTCCCAGAGGGGGAAAGGACAGTGTATCTAACGCACAGTGACACCCGGTCCCAGAGGAGGAAAGGACATTGTATCTAACGCACTGTGACACCCGGTCACAGAGGGGGAAAGGACAGTGTATCTAACAACATGTGACACCCGGTCCCAGAGGGGGAAAGGACAGTGTATCTAACGCACTGTGACACCCGGTCCCAGAGGGGAAAGGACAGTGTATCTAACGCACTGTGACACCCGGTCCCAGAGGGGGAAAGGACAGTGTATCTAAAGCACTGTGACACCCGGTCCCAGAGGGGGAAAGGACAGTGTATCTGACGCACTGTGACACCCGGTCCCAGAGGGGGAAAGGACAGTGTATCTAACGCACTGTGACACCCGGTCCCAGAGGGGGAAAGGACAGTGTATCTAACGCACTGTGACACCCGGTCCCAGAGGGGGAAAGGACAGTGTATCTAACGCACTGTGACACCCGGTCCCAGAGGGGGAAAGGACAGTGTATCTAACGCACTGTGACACCGGTCCCAGAGGGGGAAAGGACAGTGTATCTAACACACTGTGACATCCGGTCCCAGAGGGGGAAAGGACAGTGTATCTGACGCACTGTGACACCCGGTCCCAGAGGGGGAAAGGACAGTGTATCTAACGCACTGTGACACCCGGTCCCAGAGGGGGAAAGGACAGTGTATCTAACGCACTGTGACACCCGGTCCCAGAGGGGGAAAGGACAGTGTATCTAACGCACTGTGACACCCGGTCCCAGAGGGGGAAAGGACAGTGTATCTAACGCACTGTGACACCCGGTCCCAGAGGGGAAAGGACAGTGTATCTAACGCACTGTGACACACGGTCCCAGAGGGGGAAAGGACAGTGTATCTAACGCACTGTGACACCCGGTCACAGAGGGGAAAGGACAGTGTATCAAAAGCACTGTGACACCCGGTCCCAGAGGGGGAAAGGACAGTGTATCTAAAGCACTGTGACACCCGGTCCCAGAGGGGGAAAGGACAGTGTATCTAACGCACTGTGACACCCGGTCCCAGAGGGGGAAAGGACAGTGTATCTAACGCACTGTGACACACGGTCCCAGAGGGCGAAAGGACAGTGTATCTAACACACTGTGACACCCGGTCCCAGAGGGGGAAAGGACAGTGTATCTAAGCACTGTGACACCCGGTCCCAGAGGGGGAAAGGACAGTGTATCTAACGCACTGTGACACCTGGTCCCAGAGGGGGAAAGGACAGTGTATCTAACGCACTGTGACACTCGGTCCCAGAGGGGGAAAGGACAGTGTATCTGAAGCACTGTGACACCCGGTCCCAGAGGGGGAAAGGACAGTGTATCTAACGCACTGTGACACCGGTCCCAGAGGGGGAAAGGACAGTGTATCTGACGCACTGTGACACCCGGTCCCAGAGGGGGAAAGGACAGTGTATCTAACGCACTGTGACACCCGGTCCCAGAGGGGAAAGGACAGTGTATCTAACGCACTGTGACACCCGGTCCCAGAGGGGGAAAGGACAGTGTATCTGACGCACTGTGACACCTGGTCCCAGAGGGGGAAAGGACAGTGTATCTGACGCACTGTGACACCCGGTCCCAGAGGGGAAAGGACAGTGTATCTGACGCACTGTGACACACGATCCCAGAGGGGGAAAGGACAGTGTATCTAACGCACTGTGACACCCGGTCCCAGAGGGGGAAAGGACAGTGTATCTAACGCACTGTGACACCCGGTCCCAGAGGGGAAAGGACAGTGTATCTAACGCACTGTGACACCCGGTCCCAGAGGGGGAAAGGACAGTGTATCTAACGCACTGTGACACCCGGTCCCAGAGGGGGAAAGGACAGTGTATCTAAGCACTGTGACACCCGGTCCCAGAGAGGGAAAGGACAGTGTATCTAATACACTGTGACAACCGGTCCCAGAGGGGGAAAGGACAGTGTATCTAACGCACTGTGACACCCGGTCCCAGAGGGGGAAAGACAGTGTATCTGACGCACTGTGACACCCGGTCCCAGAGGGGGAAAGGACAGTGTATCTAACGCACTGTGACACCCGGTCCCAGAGGGGGAAAGGACAGTGTATCTAACGCACTGTGACACCCGGTCCCAGAGGGGAAAGGACAGTGTATCGAACGCACTGTGACACCCGGTCCCAGAGGGGAAAGGACAGTGTATCTAACACACTGTGACACCCGGTCCCAGAGGGGAAAGGACAGTGTATCTAAGCACTGTGACACCGGTCCCAGAGGGGGAAAGGACAGTGTATCTAACGCACTGTGACACCTGGTCCCAGAGGGGGAAAGGACAGTGTATCTAACGCACTGTGACACTCGGTCCCAGAGGGGGAAAGGACAGTGTATCTGACGCACTGTGACACCCGGTCCCAGAGGGGGAAAGGACAGTGTATCTGACGCACTGTGACACCCGGTCCCAGAGGGGGAAAGGACAGTGTATCTGACGCACTGTGACACCCGGTCCCAGAGGGGGAAAGGACAGTGTATCTAAAGCACTGTGACACCCGGTCCCAGAGGGGGAAAGGACAGTGTATCTGACGCACTGTGACACCGGTCCCAGAGGGGAAAGGACAGTGTATCTAACGCACTGTGACACCCGGTCCCAGAGGGGGAAAGGACAGTGTATCTAACGCACTGTGACACCCGGTCCCAGAGGGGGAAAGGACAGTGTATCTGACGCACTGTGACACCCG